>JAECUM010016180.1:0-12364 GCA_016617855.1 Megalonaias nervosa
TGTGCCATTGTAAGGGCCAAAACAGATATCTGTCTTAGGTTTGCAACCTTATTTTTTCCTTGCATGATTTTGTTTTGGTACAAATGAAGTAAATATGAACATTTAATAATTTTTATTTTTCCTCATTACTTTCACTTACTGAACCTGAAACAGTTATCTGTTTATAGCCCTGCCTAAATATCATTTTCAAAAGCTGTTTGTATAAAATACATTTACAACAAAAACGTGAAGTTAAAAAAGGAAATTTCTTCTTTTAATATTGCCCTTAATCAACATAATTTTCATGGTACTAAATTCATATATATATATATATATATATATATATATATATATATATATATATATATATATATATATATATATTCACTGCCATCTCACCTCTGTCCATGTGGGTTTGAGTCTTGTGCATGGCCAGTATGGGTATGTGAGAAAGCTACCAGTAGTTTCCCATTAGTCGGTGGTTCTTACCGGGGCTTTCCTATATTCTTCTACCACTAGTTATACAGGCTGCCTTGAATAGCCTAACATTGCCCTGTGAAATGGCATTAAACCCCAAAATAACATCAACAACAAGAACAAAACAGTGTATATTGTTAATAGACTTTAATAATCTCTTTGTTAATAGACTTTAATAATCTCTATTTTATCCCTAAAACATAAGGATACTATTACGATCATTAATTCCATGGAACGGAGCAAGTATATTAGTTTGTTTATAGATAAAGGTATGGAGAATGCTAATTTGCTAAACATACACAGGAAGGCAGGCTTTTAAGTTGCCAAAATGATCATGAATTTCCAAAAAAAAAAAAAAAATTTCCATTACTCTGGTGCAAGTAAACATGCTTACCTCCATTGATAATTATCTGAATATTTAATCTATAATCATAGAAAAATAGATATGTATTATGTTATTTATAAAATAAATGTCACTTGTTAGGTACACCCTTAACTCATCCACTGACAAATGTCAATCACATAATATAGATATACATATATAATCATGAAGTAAAGCTAAAAATCAATGCAAATTAAATATACATAACAATGTTTGTTGTTTATGTATTCCAAATCCAACTGTTCTCTAACTCCAAAGACAATTTTGGACATTCTTTCTGCTAATTAAATAATAACAATCAATGCCTAAATATTCCAGGCACAATGCACTGTTTTTAAATAAAAAACAATTGACCTATACAATTTCAAATTTCACAACTGTTGTTCCAGAGATTTACTCCTATGGTAAAATTCAAATTGACAATTATCAAACACCTAATTTCCCAAGGGATGCTTTTTGGGTTAACAAAATAGAGGATGAAAGAATTTTCTTTCTGCTTGTTTACTATGTTTGAAAGACATTAGAAAAATTGTATTTCATAATTTAGAGCATGTTGACTATTACTTTAGCTTGGACGAGTTAAGTCATTTTGCTATTTAGTAAGCATTTTTGAATAATATTTGACACATTGAATCATTAGGTAATTATATGGTATGACATATTTGAAAAAGGGAAAATAGATGTGAGATGTAAAATAAGTTGACTCTTGTTTCATCTGTACCCAAACCAAACTGTATCAGTGCGGTTAGCTTGCTGTAAGCTTGCCACAAGGTTGCGGCAAGCTTGTATCATCACAATAAGCTTGCAAATAAATATTTGTTAGCTTGGGCAAGCATGGCACCACTTCTTACCAGCATCTGCAAGCTTAAGCTTCTTGCAAGCTTGCACAATTCGCAAGCTTATGAAATTTGCGCAAGCTTCAACATATTTCAAGACTCATTGTCTTAGAGAATTTTTGTTCATTGCATCTTATATGCATATTAACTGCAAATAACGTTTAAACAATTTCAGATTGCAAATGCACAAGAAATAATTTTATGCTAAAGATGACATCAGTTAATCTAATAGTGCAGTTTATTTAATTTCCATCAATTACATTTTGTTATATTTAATATTACCAAATTTATACATTTTTAATGTTGTAAATATTAAAACTTAATAATAATAATAATAATAATAATAATAATAATAATAATACTATAATAATAATAATAATAATAATAATAATAATAATAATAATAATAATAATAATAACATTAATAATAATAATAATAATAATAATAATAATAATAAACAACTCCATTATTTACAGATGCAAGATAAGTAAATGAATATGATTTTATTTCCTCTTATTATACATTTCCATACAGTATCAATGCTCAAATAATAAGTTTTTTTTTACCAAAAAGGAGGAAAAAACCCCAGCCATCATTGGTAAAATTCCATTGTTGTGAAGCTTTTGCTTATCATGATGTATATTATGTGTCCCTGTTGTTATTAATGTATGTGTTGTTGTGAAAAATGTGAAGCAGTATTATTATTATTATTATTATTATCTGCTGATAGAAGAAACATATCACTGACAATTCTTTTTAAACTAAACAAAAACTTAAAATGTTTATAATTATTGTTTTCTGAGAGAGAGAGGGAGAGAGAGAGAGAGAGAGAGAGAGAGAGAGAGACATTCCATTCTGATAGCATTCTGCTACGCCTGTCAAACTGTAGATTTCGATGCAGTGTTGTCAGTTATTGAAAATAGGTTGATGGATTATGAAATTACATTCAAGCATCTTAATCTCATTTCCGTTTTTCTTAGGGACTTTTTCTTCTCGCATATCAAATTCGGCAATTACCCGCATGCAATTACCTTTAATTGGGATAAGTTTAAAGGTCACTGCATTGATCTATTTTTAAAAAAGTTTTAATTTTCGAAAAAGGTGGTAGTGAGTCTATTTCTAAGGTCTATTTCTAAGTATCAGTTGAGTATTTTTATAGCTTTCTTTTGTTTAAAGATGTAGAGTACCAATCATATGTCAAATGTCATATCCCTTTCAAAATGAATGGTGAAACTAATATTTAGGATCTCTTTCAAGAATGGCCAATTGGTGTTTAACACTTATGAAAGTTTCTATAACTTGTGAAATATTTCTCGGTGGTTCAGTGTATTTAAACGGCTAACATTCTTGTTTTTCACCTAATAGTGTACATTTTTAACAGAAGGAAGGGGAATGTAACCATCTGACAGCATGTGAAGATTTTCCCATATATTCAAGAACAAGGCTGTGCGAGATTCCTCAGACTGAAGAGCTTGACATTCTTTGTAGCAGTCAGAATTTCTGCAATGTTTCCTTACTACATTGGATTTAATCCTGCTGATGTAATTTTCATATTTTGTTAGATTCTATTGTTCATGTAAGTTTTACCTAACTTGCATGTTAAAATGCACATAAGAACTAACATGAGTTAGATCTCATGTGAGAATCATGTGTGCAAAAAGGTAGCCAATTTTGGTTTAGTTGTAATTGTATCTTATAGTAAAAGTATCCTAGAGTAATTTCTTGTTTAATATGATCTTTATAAATGGGCAATTTAAGCAAAGCTGATACATCATTTGCAATCTGCACAACAGGACTTTGCATTACAAAATGTATTATAATTCTGCCATTAATGCATTCAAATACAAACCTGAACATACCCATAATGGTCCAAGTTGTTTTACAGTCTCTGGTAAATGCAGTATCTCACGTAAATTTGCAGACGTGCTTTTCACCATACCAAACAGAGAATTAGCAAAATAATTTTGTAAGAAGTTCATATTTTCTTAACACCATTATAAAAGTTTATACTGTTTCAAGATATGTATATTTTAGTAAATAAATTTATTTCAGAAATAGTTGAAATTTATTGCATTAGTTTCAGATTTATTTTATATATAATCTCCTTTCTAATTTAACTGCAACAATTTTATCATCATTAACAGTGTTCTTGACAGGTCTGTAATGTCATTCTTCATGCAATATTTTTACAGCAATGACCCTTGCATAAGCTTGCGCAAGCGTTTTTGTTCATGCAAGATTGCGCAAGCTTGTTGTCTGTCCTTGCAAGCTTGCACTAGCTTGTTGTTATTCCTTGCAAGTTTGCACAAGCTTGTATATATTTAGGATTGTGCAAGCTTGTAGCAATCTTCTGCAAGCTTGCAATATTTCTTTCATGTGGTTTCTTGTGTCACAAGCTTGCACGAAGAGCTTGTGATTTCGGTTTGGGTGACCTTGTAATCCATTCTCCATGAGATTTGTTTCTTTTATAATACATTATTAGGGTATACTTAAAACATTTTAATAACATCAGTTTCAATTATTATATTTGTATCTTGAAAAAGGTTTGCTGAACATTAGTGGAGAGAGAGAGAGAGAGAGAGAGAGAGGGGGGGTATTTATTTTAGAGCTGTTTAAGATTAATGGATGAAGTTTGCCATTATATATTGTAACGAGAAGGTTTGTTGCATTACATATTTGGATTTTATCGTCAATCAAAGCTCAATATTTTAAAGTTTCTTTATTTTTTGCTCTAAATCATGATGGATGTTCGATGAACAGGGATCGACCCTGTTACACTTACATTTCTTTCTTTGATAGCATTTCATGTATCAGTCAAGGTTTTATCTTTTTAGTCAATGTCATTAATCAGTTTCTTTACCATTTTATGTACCTTTCATTTAAGGCCTTTGAGTTGGGGCAATGAAATTCAGTTTCCCCAGTTCTTTTACAATTGTGTCTCATGGGTGTAGTCACAATTCATCATTGTGAACATTCAGTCTCACCATGGTGCATGATGGTGGCATAGTGATTCCTGAATTTGCTGTTTATGTTCGTTATTTATGTCATCTGATTCCCGCTGCCTGCTAAGATCATGGTATAAAATTCTTCATCCTTAAATGCCATATATTTTGAGGAGTCTGTATTTTTGTACCATTTATCTTTTATTTATTGATAATTTATTTTTCTTTATTTATACTTTTCAGTCTTATTTACATCTTTATTTTTCATCTTTATCAGATAGGACTACATGTCTTCCTTTTATGTGGAAGTTTGAATATTTATTTATTAGAAAGTTGTACCCAAACCATTAATGCTACCAAATTAACTTGATTCTATGGGGGGAGGGGCATGATTCTGCAGATGTGCCATACATACATACATACACACTCTAATCGTCTGTCCATATTATGTAGCACAAAAATGCAAGTCCAGTACTGTCTACATGCTTTTTAAAATAAGTATACCACTTTTAAATACTATACTTTTATTCATAGTGCATACAACAAAATTAAGTGTTTCAAGAATGAAGGAAAACATAACAAAAAAGCCTGTTTGTATTGGATTTACAGTGCGGGACTTCAAGCGGCATCGCACCTAGTCGGAAGATATGATTATATTATACACCAGGTGATAATCACCCATGGCATCACGAAAGAAAAAAATTCTCCGTCATTGACGTTTCTACCGAGGCAATGTCCAAACAACCCATGCCTAATGATATAGTTCAAAACTCAGTTTTCGCGTTAATATTTGTCTCAGCTTTATAATTTAAAACTCGACTGTTGTTGAATATGATTTTGAGATGGTTAACGTAGGATCGGTTGTATATAAATTCTCTGACGGCTGACAATCAACCATGCAGTGATGTATTTAGAATTTGCAGTTGAGCTTCAGCCTTCGCCAGAAACAAATCTTTCACTTCTGATTTATTTTCCTCAGTAATTGATGACTTTGATCCGAGTGAAGATATTATTCTGTTATTTGACGATATGATGCTTAAACACCATGACAGCCCCACGATAATATTTTAACTCGATTGTCACAATAATACAGACGATATCTATATCACCTAGAGATACGTACACGCGCCTAAATTAATTTGGAACAACTGTAACATGTTGATGATGTGTTCTTTTGATTACGCTTGTGACTAGTTTCGTAATATGTTTACGGAGGCCATCCAGGATCTATTTAATTCCCTCACTATTTACTTGACTGGTGGACCACGCTAGTATCGAACTAGTGTATGCACCATAATTTACATAATTATGATAATTATTATGACACAATCTGCCAGTAACGTTGTATGGGAATCGACGCCATAAAGCTGTTTGGTATTATCAAAAAATAATTCACTATGATATAACCAATAACACAAGTGTCGAAGATATATTACAGCTGAGACAAATTGCACTGGAACATCTCATGTAATGTTTTGAACTAACGTTGCACCGAAACGAGGAAATCGCTGAAGGGTAAAGAAAGTTGCAAAAGTCAGAGGCAGAAACGGGTCCTGTTTTTAAGATAGCGAAGCGCGCCAAAGATGTTAAGAAAGCCAGGAGAGCAACCGCGAAGACTGTCAGACAGTTACCATAGGCGATTGTGAATGTCCAAGAAGGGAAACAAAAGAAGGCAACTGAGAAATTAAAATGATCAAAAGAGGTACAAATACACTTGCTGAAAACATTAAAGAGGCAAGTGAAAATCTTCCAAGGCCACCACCAACGAAGTCACCGAAGGAACATTTTACTGCATTTGGTCGTCAGCATATGTTTGAGAAATGCCATCCTTGCAAGTCTTATTTGACCATGCAACTGGAAAGAACTTGTGGCCTATCAACCGTCAAAAAATGTACGAGCCAAGAGGATATAGAAGTAATTTACTTTGTATAAACACTGCACTCGCAAATTGTTTGACTTTTATGAAGAATACTTGATACATCTGAATCTAATAAACCTGCTCGGAAAATGTTTAATGATTTACGCAACGACTGTCCACCCCCGCCACCAACCAAAAAAAGCGGAATCGACAGCCCATCTCGGACCGGCATGTACACGCAAACCTAAGAAGCAACAGCAACAGCTACAACAACTGCCACATGCAGTTACTCAAACGTTTGCACCCCACAGGGACAACAGCCTGCACTTCTATTCATATTTCACACTCAGGAAGAAGAAACTCAAAGATTCAAAGAAAAAAGAAAGAAAGACTTAACAAGAATCCAGAGAAAAGAAAGCAATAGGCTTTGGTGGAATTGTGAGACTCATGACCTTGCTGATCGGCTGGAAGCACCCGCATGATCGGTACGTGCGAGCATCAACACACCTGCAGTCATTAACGAGGCCGAATCGATTGGTCAGTGGTTGCGCACCAACAACATCAGGAACCTGCAGACGTATCGTATGTTGATGCATAATTTTTTGAAGACATCGATGATGCATACAACATTGATGATGAATTCTCAAACACATTCTGCTGTACGCAAAATTACTGCTGTAAAAGCAACGTGCCGTTGCAAGCACAACTATGAGCATTTTCTAGATTATCACGATCTCATTAACGAAATAAGAGTTTAATATGACCTTTGTATGCCAATCACCGCGGGAAAAGGTCTCCCACTCGAGATCGCATTATCATCGTTGCGTGTTTATTTCCGTTGGCCGAATATTTGATCGCGGCTATTTGGGAGATTTCCTGTTTTCGACATGTAACTCTTGCGTGTTTTCATCGGACAGTGGCACCACCAGGAAAGTTGTTAGACTTTCTCCGGGGTATACATGCTAGCGTAATCGATTAACGAAGAGATTCGACGAAGCGCATTTATAAGCTTGTTATTCGTGAACATGACTCAACACTCAGTTCTGCTATATAAATTGGTTCTCCAACATATGTGGGTGAACTTGCACAGTCGTCGCTGAGAACAGTTATCCGCTGGTCATCAATTAGTTCTATTCCGTAAGACAAACGAATTCTACGGAAAGAATCCGACTTCAGCCTCGCAAGATTATATATTAGTCGTGATTACCTCAACAAAGGTACACGTTGATCTGATATCAACTACACACTCCCGTTCATGGCATAAAGGCAGGTTGATACATATTCATTTTACCCTTATTGATCAGTACGAGCACACATTAGACCTCTGCGTTGAGACATTGAAAATACAACTGTGCATTAGAGATCTACCTAATGTTATAAATACAATGACAGTCGTACGTGGATGTTGATATTAGTGTGTGTTTTCAACTCGAGAAAACCTGTTTAAAGCGATATTATGTCCAAGCCTTGGCGATGTTGTTCATGGTCTGTTTACATTACGCACCAAAGATGCTCGAGGCCCTGTCTTAGCGCGCTGCACCGAAACTATAAACAGTGTAATGCCAGTAGTTGATAGTATTTGCGGATCAGAGGAATAATCTTGGATTAGAATCAGTCGGTGAAATAGAGATTGACTGCGAATATTAGTGACTCGAGCTCCTCCACAGGTTCCAGTTATATTGACATCAGCTTAAACAATGCCAGTCCCTCTGAGTGAATTCATCAACGAAGCCCATCAATAACGTACAGCTGATGAAAGTATTGCAAATCCGGCAAGGGGTGGTGGTGGACTGTCTCCGAAAAGCATTGCACGAAAGTAATAGTTTATAAAACAAGGACAAAATTCAAAGATGCCTACAATCCCTGGTTTGACTTGGATGCTACTGTGTTGGTAGATTACAGTACAAATATTTTTCAGCATTATTAATGTCAGGTTATGCCCCCTAATCAACCAGATACATACTTACAAGTGCAGGACAAGTTCGTTTTTTTTCTTTCTTGCATTCCTTCTTGGGAATCAAGGGGAAACGGATACAGGCCAACGGTAATGATGCGGTACCGATGTTAAGGTTGGATTTATTATTACAGGCATCATGGCATTGTCCAGCAGCGCAAGTTATTCCATCAATAGAAACTAAATCGACGCAATTCTCGACAAAATTGACATTTGCCAAAATATTTAGTACACGAAACACGGTTAACTTCGAATGCATTGATATACATTAAGCATGAGCGCACATACGTTCTATTCGTTACATATTACATCATTTTCTTAGAACTAATATATTTAATTATTAGTATAATTGTTATAACTTGGTTAATAAATGAGTTTACGTCCGAAAAGTTTAATCTCACTGAAATGTAAGAGCTCGAATATTAATCATCATTCAATGCATGTAATGCATAAATGAATTCACTTTGTCAATCCAGTTATAAAAATGGCTAACCTGAAAAAGACTAAAGTCTATACTAGAACATGACGTTTATATGATGTAGGTCTGACTATTTATACAATTTAGAATAAAAACCCGGAGGAACCAATATATTAAACTCTTCTATCACATAACACCGATAGCCAAACAAGAATGCAATATTATAGTCCACATACCTCTACAGCTGAAGATAGGTCACATAAAATACACAGTTTCCTGACCTCCTACCCCCACCCCAACTTTGACTTGTGATAAATACAGTCAGACCTGATTATATAAGTACCATGGTGATGATGAAATCCACGGCCACAGATCTTAAGGCAATCTGTTCACTTACTGCAGGCACTTTGCCCCTGCAGAATTGGGTGAACCAAACTCAATATTCTGAAATAGCTGAAGGCAAATAAACAACCCTCTGGTAATGATTTACGCTGTAAGGAAACCCAGGTACATTTTCGCGGACATAAATTTCATTGGCATTAAGTCATCAAAATTCCTTGACACTACCAACGATGAAATATGGTGTGATTGTGGAGCCGCTGATGGCCAAGATGTTTTGTAAACATCACCAGCATGGATGCCATAGAAGACCGTTGGCTCTCACTGATGCGGTCGGGAAACCTGTGAAATCTGTCGCTGCTTGAGCAGACCAAAGAAACCCACCCAAGAAGCTATATTAAGGTCCAGTGAAAATCATTGACGCGCAAACTCAAATGCACACGATTGTGAATAAAGGAAAGAAGCCTTTGATGTAAAAAACAAACAAAAAGGTTCTTACAAAAGTAGAATATAATACCGCCTAGTAAGAAAACATTCCCAAATCTGAGCGTACTAGGAAGTGCTTAGATATGCCAGACGCAAACAAGACTACATTTGTGTGGTGGCAGTCGCATGATCCCATCGTACATGAGGCTTAATGTCGCACCTATGCCGGGAAAAATAATAAACCTGTTAAAGTGGACGGCGACACGGTGCTAGGCCTCATGAGCGATATAAGCTTGTTTGTAAAAGTGCAAAGTACACCCTCACAACTGCACTCAACGAGGCATACAGAGACCCCGTTTGACCCACCCACGCAAGACCTGTCAGCTTAACAAACAAGCATCATGAAAAACATACCGTAGATGAACGCTACCGTCCACAGATGAATCGAGCAGATTCTGGCCAGAGGACGACAAATATAGCAACCTATGAACTTGCCTACTTTTAGTTGGCCATGCTGTGTATAAAATCACACTTTGAGTAGTGTCCGGTTCCGTTCAGGGTCGTGTCCTTCGTCAAGTCGCAGGCGGCATTAGGGGCTCAATATCAGCAGCAGCCTATACGTGTCCATATACAGATATTTGTATCGTGTAATCGCTTCCATCAGGTGATAACCAGTTTATCGATTTTAGTGAATTTGCTCTTCCACCACCAAAACAGCGGTGATAATAATACATTGTATCCGGGGCCATCTAGTACTCTCTATGCGCATCATGAAGTTCCTAGGGGTAATTAAAGCCCACTTCGAAATGTTTACCGTTTTTTGTGTCATCCACGGTTTCCTCGAGTATAGGAGGATCTAACAGCGTAACAAAGCCAATTGGCAGACTATGAGTTAAGGCCCAGTCCTAAAGGTTGTTGAAGCCATGTTACTTTATCCAGTTGTTTGATTTTCCGCTGTCAGTGCACATCGGGTTCTTTGCTTTAGTGTAACGCTGGCTCATCATCGAAATGCCGTCCCGGATTCCCTTCTGGGCAAACATGTCCATTTCGATGTATTTCAACAGCTCAAATCTTACACTTAAGTAGAGCGTCCCAGCGGAATGTCTTAAAAACATCCGCTACCAGATGCACATCGGTCTTGAGGTTGAGGTCGTGGTAGCTCACAGGTTCTGGCAGTTCTCTGAGCATTTATATAGTCTGTATCAGTTATGCCTTGACGGCTGATCCGGCTGTACGATGTCTCTACTAGCGGAAGCTGGAGTTCTTCAAATGGCTCCCAGCTGCACATGAATTATGACGGATATACACCCTTGCGCGGTATTAGGCTGATGGAAGACACCTGCTTGGTCGCCTTGGTCAGGAGGTTTAGCCATCATTTTGAGACTGCGGTTCATGAACTGCACTCTGTTGATGGACAACAGTTGCCCCGACTAGATATGAATATACATCCTCATGTTGTTTCAGATCTCTTTGAGACATTCTATTTTAGTGGGTGGCGGCGCAGAACTACCTGGTAATATGTCAGTGGTACCTCATTACGTGACTACCTCGTTTCATGCCACATATGTGGCTGTCTGCTGCTTTGAAAAGCCTTTTCTGTCGTCTAAATTCATGTCCATTTCTGCTGGATTTCAAACAAATGTTCCTGATATCCTCCATCTCACTCGAGTCTCTCAATGAAAGTAGTGACAGCCTCCTTTAATAACACTGGCTCTAGAAAGATTCCTCCGCAGCGGACAACAATATATACATGAGACCTGATCATCGATTATTTGCTTGTTCGGCTTTTTTGAATTACCGGCTGGACTTTCCAAAAGCAAGATAATCGACATCTGCGCAAATAATATTTGGAGCGTTCATGTGACAGTGGCAGATGTGGAAGTCTAAGATGGTTTTCCACGCTGTGACTTTTCGAATATTCTTCATCAGTTTTACGTGTTCGCTTACAATAGGTTGTTCCAGCTGAAGACGTTGATGTACCACGAGATGCAAATTTTATTGCTGAATTTGCTATGATTAAAAACCACGAAGCATAAGTTTATTTTCCAGATATAATAGTCCTTTTCCCCTTCAGAAATTACAGCAGATTGATCTCGTGTGCCTTAAATTCCTGCTGTTGCGTAGCGGGTACAAGATGCAAATTTTATTGCTGAATTTGCTATGATTAAAAACCACGAAGCATAAGTTTATTTTCCAGATATAATAGTCCTTTTCCCCTTCAGAAATTACAGCAGATTGATCTCGTGTGCCTTAAATTCCTGCTGTTGCGTAGCGGGTACAAGACATTTTTCCTAGCCAAAGAGATCCACCGGATGGAGGCGCACAAATTTGTCGATGTCGCTTGTATTGGCAGTGATGTCAATCTCCGCAAAAATCATTTCTGCAAGGTACTGTCCATATTTGCTTTCTGCTCAACGTGATCATCTCCTTCGTATAGGCCGACTAAATAGCCATATTGAAACAGCGGTTGTCGGTGATTTTTACATTGATAACATACCTAGGGGGAATACAATTTGACGTTGGCGGTACTCCTACACATGAAAATCGAGCTCCACGCACAACAAAAGTGTCAGTCAGACCGCTCCGGTATGTACCCTTCAATGCGCATTTGCCTGATGACAATATCTTGTGCAACCATGATCGCCATCTCGTCAAAGCGCAGGTCGGCGGTGGCAGATCACCTAAAATAATATGTGTCCTTATTGATAGGGACATCAAGTTTTTTTTTTTTTTTTTTTTTTTTTTTTTTTTTG
>JAECUM010016181.1:0-76567 GCA_016617855.1 Megalonaias nervosa
AGGATATGTGAAAAAGATGATGAATTTTGACGATTTTAAAGCAGCGCTAAACAATAATGTCAGTTTTATCAAAACAAATATTATCAGAACAAATCATCATAAACTTGAAACGAATACAATTATAAAACGGGGACTAAGTAATTTCGATGATAAACGATATTTGCAGGGACGGAATTAATACACTAGCACTTGGACATTATGCAAGTAATTTTGTCTAAACATCAGAAATAATGTTCGAAAATTTAACATTAGTCGATGGAGTTAATAGCAAAATCAAGAAATAATGGTCAATAACCAGCAATTATCATTTGAATTTAACGATGAAATTTCAGGTATTTGTTTTAGTAAATTTGACAGAATCAAACTCTCCCTTATCAGATCAGACGATAGCAAATATTTTAATTATTTCGAAAGTTTGCGAGACGAGCTTGCACTACAATATGACAATTTTCATGATCCAATCAGCCAACAACAGTACACAAAAATTAACATAGACTTAGATAGATCGAAGGTTTTTGTAAAAGGTAGTATGTATGTTCTCAATAAGATAGCAATAAGATAAGATGAAAGAACTATTTGAATGTCGTCGAAAAGTAACCGGTAGAAGTAAATTTTATTTGTACAATTCTGAAAATAAATTATACTTAATAGCGAATGTTGATGTTCTAGTGATAGGCGATGAAATTCTTTAAAAAAAATTAGATATAACTGCCTTTCTTCCTTGTATTTTTGTTTACGAGATAGGTTTCATCATTTTTTTCACGATAAAATGTTTGATCTATAGAAACAGATTAAAGTTTCTCAAATCCTCATTCATATACTACTTCACATTCTGTGAAAATATATAGAAAAAATGTTTTCAAAATCGTGTACGAGTAAATGATAAAATACTTTGGTTTTCTATGATGAAAAATAAATTGCAGTCTATTCGTTTGATATCCGATCATGTGAATAGTCTTTGATACTATGAAAGCTTTGTATTCCAAAAATATGTTAGAAAAATATTTTCACTTACCTGTTCATAAAATCCTCTAGCAGAAATGGCTACGAAGAAAATTTTGACTGCCTTTTATATCATTATTCTGGGAAAATCCATTTGCAAATAACCCTGATTTCATAACATTTTGGAGTGGGCGTTATTTTAGGAAAATCCATTGCAAATGACCTATATTTGACCTGATTTCGGCGCTATATTCTAAAAAATCCATTGGAAATTCCCAATCTTTAACCTTTCAGAATGATCACATAATTTAGTTATTATGAAAATTCCGTGTGGGCACTATGACGGCATCAGAATTCCTTTGTAATCATTTAATCTCCAGGGAAACCAAATCTGTATATTGTAATATATTATGACGCTCTGATTGATTTTTATTCACAGCTATCTAGCAAGACTATTGTAATGGTAAATTGTAAGACAAAATGTTAAAATAAAAAGTTTTGGAGGGGTAGGAGGTCCCGGAGATAGGAACCTTGTTTGCATACACTGTAGATGTTTAGAAATATCATTATCAAAAAGTGCGTCAACTATATTGTCAATAAATGTCATTGGATCATCTGCCCAACCTCTTATTCGTTCGTCATTTTCAGTTGCGAATAACCATACTGATCCATATTTTGGTGATACATGGTAACCAACATTTTTAATACAATTGTTTATTATTTTAGTTGTTATGCCAGTATAGCTTGAGGCTGCTTTGATTGAATTAAATCTCTTACAAAATCTGTTTGTTAAATCAAATCCAACATGTCGTACTGACATTATTTGATACCCCATCTTATATAATATTTTATTGTTTAATATGAAAAAATCTATTGGTCTAGAATCCCCTTTGGGTTTCAAATTATCATCATTTTCTGAGATAAAAATTTGGAGGAGGGTGGCTTTTTGAGGGAGAGGGGCTCTCTGAGGTGGTGAAAAAATGTCATAATAGAGTTATTCTTAAGGGGGTGGGGGTTTTCTGAGCTAAAACCCTCTTTGGAATAAAAACCTCAACTACATGTACTACTAGCAGAGCCCGCTGTAAGATATTTTGCCTTACAGGCTTTTTGTTTTGTTCAGGAAGTCACCCATATAGGTTATTGGTGTATGTATTTCTATACATACAATCAGTGCCTGTTTTCGGTTTGGCAGAGCCCTCTGTAAGGTATTTAGCCTTTCGGGCTCTTTGGTGGTCAGGAAGCCATCCATAAATTGGACATCTACCTGACAAAACTCGCTGTTGAAAATGATATAGTGTACAATAAAAACAACATATGTCTGTTTAGACCTAAAGGTTTTGATATCCCTCTATTATTATACGCTAATGTTTTCCGTTAATTTTACATTGTCAGAATAGTGCAGTATTTTTCGATAATGAACACCTTTATACTGCATAACACGTGTATCTAAAATAGTATCGCGTATTAGCAACTACTTTGTAAACAAATCATGCACTCATGTCATAGACTCTTTTGGTTGATTAGATTAGTTTGTGAATGAACTAAACAAGTTGTTTCGTCCATTTGAAAGTAGAGATGTGGACGAATTCACTGAGTTACAAACGAAACTTTGAAACAAGCAAACGAACGAACGTGATATTCGCAATGACAACAACAAACATGAGAGACACTGTAATTGAAGATACCATTCTGATCATTTAAACAGTTATTTGGGGGAAATATTCGTAACTTTTTCCAAATAGAATGGTTCAGACTATGACCTGTGCTCTCTGGGATCTATACAAATAACACAGAAAAGCATACTGAGCCCAAGGGCTATTGCATATCTATCAGAGACGTACCATTTTACAAGTCATTCAAAACACTAAATTCGAGAAAAAATGCAACTGAATGTATAGGTAGGAAACTAAAAGCACCAGAGCCAATAAACCAAGACTAGTAAAAAGTATTATTTCCGCTGGCTAAATGAACTATCACAAAACAGCTGCTTTGCAATTTTCCCGGTGTAACTATTTTGATACATTCTCAGGTTACTAATAGAGGACATACACTGTATGATGCAAGTCATAGCTGAGGTCCCTCTAACAGCGAGCATGCAAGTGACAGGGCATAAACATGTCTTTCTTTTGCTGGTAATAAGAATGTTAATAAATATACTTACATTTATGGATCTTGAATTTCTTAGTTCTGCAAGTCCGAATGACATGACCCCATGTCCTGGAAAACCTTATACACACCGAAATGGTTCTGTAATTTTGACTACATTTTCAACTGAAATTATATTCTTCTGTGATTTTCCATTACTGTCAGCAAAATCTCAAACTCAGCCGCACTGATTATTTTATCTTCGATTGCAACTGAATACAGTTTATTGATTTTGTATATATATATATATATATATATATATATATATATATATACAGGAGGTAGGTATATATGTTGTATATATAAGTATATATATATATATATATATATATATATATATGTATATATATATTTCATAACTCCTGGTACATGATTTTATTTAATTTTTTATAATTTTTATTCATGGCTGTAAATTGTACAGAATATCTTTAGTTAGTTTTGCGTACGTGACCTTATTCTGTTAAGACCATAATATTACATATGATCTATAAATAGATGCTTTGTATGTATTGACATTTAATAATAGTAATCTTAATGATAAGACTTGATGGCACCTTGGATTAATTTCTCATTGGCTGACGGGGTTTCAACGTTTTTAGAAGAATTCAGTATCTTCCCGTCGGTAGGGCTAGGTCACATGAATAGGCAAATCAATGTAAATGAGTTGTATGATCTGTCTTATCTGTGAAATAAGAGTCTTAATATAACGTGCATATAAGAAGAGAACTGAGCAATCAGATTCATTCCGATTTTGGAGTTATCTTCATTTCTCGTGTACCTGTTGTAAGTCTACAGACGTGTTTTATGTTGTACTTGGAGAGGAAAATGTATTTGTATGTACTTTTCAGAGGAAATAGAAACTGCTCATTATTTGAACTATAATATTATTCTGGAACTGTTGTGAATGATTCGAATAAGTTCTGGACAACGCCAGCTTGACAACGTCACGATTCTTGTCGAAGTAGTACATTTGCCGTTTTGAAATTTATACAGAACATTTAATTCTAAATGAAAGAAAACGGACATTCATAGAACTTTATCAGGATTATTCTGGATTCACATCATAATACTGTAAGTTCCTCTCATATTTTCATTTATGACTTTGATAATTAAATTTTTTGTTAAGTCTTACAAAACGTGTTGGTTTTGCTTTCTGTTAATTAGTTTGTGATCAAAGATTCGTAACAGTATTCAGACTGCCTTGTATGGCCGCAAGCAATTCGGGAAAGACACTTATTTGTGAATGCAGTGGCATCGAAATTAATTTGCCAGCTCCACAAGAGACACCGGTTGCTATCAATATAATTCCGAAAAATTAATACCAATTGGTTCACCTATGATGGTTATTGTGGTTGTGATTCCAGACACATTAAGACCGACAGTTGCTGCTGAAATAAGACCACGGATAGCATCTACTACCAAACACGCGCGTTTGTATTGCACGATTAGAGCGGTTCTCTTTGATAATTTTGTCTCGCAGCTCTTGTTCCGCTTCGATTATTTTTTTCCACGTCGGTAAGACTGAGGGTCCATCATAGTTCTATTAATAATACAATCGCGTGCTTTAATTACACGACAGGCAGACCTTGTCCGGTCTCATCATCAGGCGCAATACGAACACGCACTTCTAGCCAGGGGCCCCGAATGGCCGAGTGGTCTAAAGCGCTCTTCGTTACGGATCACTGCCATCTCACCTCTGTCTGCGTAGGTTCGAGTCTCGGGTTTGACGAATGTGGATATGTGAGAAAGCTTGCCAATAGCTTCTCGTGGGTCGGTGGTTCTTTCCGGGGATTTCCCGGTTTCTTCCTCCACCATTAATACTGGCTGCCATGTATAGCCTATCTTGTGCTGAAAAATGGCGTTAAACCCCACAACAAAAAAAAAGCTCTTCTAGCCAATGACCCTTTATTACCGGTAAAATTGTCATGCATTTATAAAAAAAAAAACCTCTGCCTCCGGAATACTTAAATCTCCGGCAATTGTGCGTTCTGGGAATCCAGCACCCTTTTCTTTGAAAAACACATCGAATATAGTAGAACTTTATGCATATAATTACAGTCCAGATCTTTTTTTGTCTCACCTGAGTCAATGTTAATGTAAAATATTTGTTGGTAAATGTAACTGGCGTGGATGCATCGGTGAACGCCACTTTATTGTAGGAACAATCCCTGAGTGTTCTTACATGTGGTGCTGCAATCAACGCTTGAGCATTTTCACGTGCACGTGCGATGATTCCAAAACTGATTTCGAGTTGGTAGTACTAAATCAGGGTGATTTCAAATGGCAATTTCTACTTGACACTAAACAAACACCGTTTCGACGAAGATATTCCTCGAGAAGTGGAGCAAAATTGTTATCGATGTTAACATCCGCTATCGGCTGGTCCAGTAACCCGCCTGTGGTGAATTCCACAACTTCATCGCCGCGGTCAGATTCCATTATGTATATAATAATGACAAAATTTAATCTTAAACACAAACACCAAAGACAGTTAAGTACCCGTCAGGATAAACGTTGAGTGCTTCGAAGTGAATTTCATCTGCGACAACTAACGATGCTGCTTTATATTGCTCCTTCTCGATACGTGATATTAGTGATGCAAAATAAGCATCAATATACCTTTTATCGTTTATGAACATTGCCATTCGACCCCACGAACATTTACTTCCAGACATGATAAACAAGTATGATCCAGACTGACGCAGTTTTAACTTGTGACATTTAGGTCTCAAAACCATTTTCAACAAGAGAAGCTAAAATAAGTTGTCCATTTGCTAACTTTCTCAAGTTATTTTGTTCCTCTCCTTTCGTTATTATTCCTGCAATTACGCTCCAAGAGGTTACTACACGTGGTGTTGCGGCCACCTTAACGATCTGCTGCTGATCCATGTATTATTTAATCCCACTATTTCTAATATCGACATAGTCTTTGATAAACACAACCGACACGCCGTTGTCTTTGATTCCACCGTTATTAGTTAACTCAACCAGGTTCTTTACGTGTACGTTTGACGTTTTCAATTCGCCAGTTTGATCTTCAAAACTTACAAGGTCACCTGGATCGACACAAACAACAACACGACTAGTAAACTCAGTCAAATCCGCCTTGGTAGCAACTCGGCTCAGGTCCACATCAGCACCGTGTCGTCGAGCAGAGAAACGGCTGTAAATGTTAATGGAAATTGTTGTATAATATTACATATACTTTAATTTGAAATCAGTAAGTGCTTGCGAGGTAGGTAAGCGCTCCAGTGCACGTAACGCTTCAACGACATGATAACCCTATATATGACTATCCAAATGAGTTGGTAAATTTGAATAAAATGGGTTTCGTACACAGCGTATGGCACTAGTGTCCCGGGATAAATAATTAACAACTTCAGCTGGCGCTGCAATTCCATACGAGTTAAAATACAAACTATGTTGAGGTGCTACCACGTATGCGACCCAGTAAGTGCCAGGGTCTATTGACGATGCCAGTTTCACGTGTGCGTGGCACCATTTTAAAAAGTTCATCTCACATAAAAATACCACGACACTGTATGGTTGCTTTTGCCATCGCGAGTAAATCTAGATTGGTGAATGGGCTTGTGAACGGCGTGACCTTCTACGACCGGTAATCCAAGACCTGTTCTTGAGAGTATTAGACGATTCCTGCCTGGTAATCGAAAGCCTCTTCCTTTTCTATACGGCTGCAAGACACTATGCGTCCACCGACTGCCTTTTTCGGCGCCATTCCTGATGTAGTTCCGACAGTCCCGAACGTACCAGCCATTTCAACCGCTTCAGCCGCTGCTGTCAACAATACTGGGATCGCTGCAACAAATGGAAATATTCTACCAGTCATTTGCATTTGTATCACCTCTGATTTGTACAGTTTTAATGTTACTGAGGTGTTATGGTGTTTGGCTGCATTAAGCTGAGCGATTCGTGTTTGGTTCAACCACAAGGGACATTTCCAATTAATTTTGCCGGATAAAATTTTAGTGTGACCCACAGTTGTGTTTATTGCGCTTTTTATTTTGTAAGTTAAATTTTAGTAAGGCTGACCATCATTTCGTGATAAGAAATTATAATTAAAATACGTAACAGGTTTAATTATGAATTTTCCACAGGTGGATCGATCACCCCCATTCGACCAACAACAGTATTTGTCAGAAAGTATCAGAATATAACATTTGTAATTGGCACCAGCGGAGCTACATGTGCCTGAAAATATATATCAACGACGGACTGTCTGAACAACTCTAGATACTCCAATAAAAAGGAATGAATCGGGTACAACGTACGAATGTCTTGTTGGGAAATCTACAGGCCTTTGTCGATGTTTTGATGCCGGTCTATACACGACCACAGATTGTACTATGCACGTGCGATGTGAGGAGTGGCTTCTCCATAGTCAAGCCGAATTTCACAGACATCCACAATATTTACGTTTTTAATGCAACTTTACCAGCAGCACCTCCTACACGCCAATTTGCATCGTTGGAGTTGTTCTTACGAAACAAAGTGACTGTGTGTTTAGCTCCAAAAATAACCTTGCGAACATCTCTACAAAACCCAAAGGTGTGATTGAGGGGAACTGAGCACAAAAATCTCAGTGAATTTCGAATGAGTTGTGATCGACGCTGTGCAAATCCAAGGTTAAAATTTGGGTTGGAACCACTCACCAAGGTACTGCGTCACCAGGTCTGTGATCCATACCAGCAGGATGTGGGTGCACAAAGAAATCCCGTACAATTTGCTGAAATTTTTGCGGTCTATGATCTGGATTATTAGTTACATCTTTGACAAACTTCATTAATGAGCCAGCTGTTTTCATGTAATCATCGCTATATCTGGCGAATCCAATAGTTGTTGTGGCCATGTGAGCGTTGTCCTAAATGGATTCGATTTCCTTTCAATCGCTGAAGAAACGTGTCCTGTTGAACAACGCCATAATACCATTGCTAACAAATCCCACCTGGGCATTGGATAGGTAATCTGCATCATCGGCCTGCATCAGTTTTCCCTCAACTTTCAAAAATGCATCACATGGGAGGATAAACCTAGATGTGTCTTGCACTTGCAATTCTAATTTTAATTGATTGGGATACATGACTGGATGTGAGTAATACTGAAAATCTCTCTTGCTTCGACCCACTAACACAGGTGCTTCCTGTGAAATGCTGGATCAAATACATCTTTGAACTGAACCATTGCAAAACTATACATTATTGATTTTCTTTAATACCACTGCGTGAAGGCTTTACCGCTCACTTCTAAACCCACTCCTCATTGCCAGATTTGCAATCTCCGAATCTGACAATGGCTGCTGAACGGCTTTGTTAATGATTTTACTAGCTGTAGGTGTCATTGATTCGGTCGATGATAACCTAACTGCTTTTACTGATTGTGCTCGTGTTATTAATGGCCTTTATCGATCTCGAAGCGACCTGAGCAGCCTGGAACCCAGTTGTTTTAATCGAACAACACTATGTACAATTCGCATTGCAAATTGCTTAGCGATGGGTACAACGCGCGATGTTAAGGCGGTGAGTGCTTTTGATGCATTCGCAAATAATCCACGAACAACATTACCGAGTCCAGTTCCGTAATATATCATGTACACAGACTTTCTCGCATTAACTACGCGAACGGGTTTCACACGTCCACGTACAACTGTCAATGTTGTTATTATTAAATGTCAGTTCGATCTCTAATGTACAGTTGGATCGTTAATGTTTCAAGGCGCAGATCAACAATGTGTCCGTCTTGATCGCAAAGGGAAAATGAATTTGTGCCAGTCGATTCTTATGGCATGGAATATACACAGGTACTGCAGGCGTAATCGATGTCAAATCACCTGGTTCCACGGTTGGTAAAAACCCCAAACAGTATATAAATATGAACAACTACACCTGTCGTTTCAGACCTGCTTTCATAAGTACCACTGGTGGCTTCATAAGTTAAATTGACTTGTGTCGATGAAGTAATTCTCACAATGTCAGGCGCGACATGAATTCCCATGCGTAAAAATCGTTAACATCTGGAATGTTGCCAGGCCAACCTAAAACTGATCTTATTGACGACCGTTTCTATATCAACCACATACCTTAGAGAATCTATTACAGTGACAGAACTAAGTGTGGGCTCAAGTCTTCGTTTAGGAATTTTAGAGTCTTTGGTGGTTGTTAATGTGATTCTTCGTCGAATTTCTTCATTGATCGATTATATGCCGTACGCGCTAGAAGAAAGTTCAATATTATGCCATTTCGCGCCAGTGTCTGCTGAAAACACAAACGAGTTATTTGCGGGCAGACGACCAAACGGTTGGGATTAAATGTTAGGCCTACTATAATGCACTCGAAACGATGCAAGTGCGATTTCAACTGTGCGCGACTCCCCAGCAGTCATAGGTGCAGAAAAAGTCACATTGAATTCTGGTTTCGTGGATGAGATGGTGATCATCCAGATAACGCTCTGGACTGTATTTATTCACGTGGTTGGTTTAATGCCCAAACAGCAAATTAAGTTCATAATACTTTGTTGTTTCTTCCACACAATCGTGTTCGTGATCGACAAGGACGATTAAGCATATACAAGACCGCACTAACTAGCTATTGTCGATGTGGCAAGCAGATATCAAGAAGCGGAACCATTGACCTTGAAAGATTCTGCAAGTGTCGCAGATGCACTCGAGGTTATGTATGCACGCGGACTGCTCATACGGCTATGATTGTTGAAAGTGGCAAGACTTTCTCGGATCTGCCGCTATGATGTTGACCAAACACCCTGTGCGAGTACGTGTCGGACATGTCAAGGTACACCGTGACCAAGCTTCTGTGGAACGATTTAATCGAACTCCTGCAGAACGGTTATTAGGTCATCAGTACGCACAGGAATGTTTTATGAGGCCAGAGCGGTCTCAGAATTGGGTAGCACGACTTCCATTTGTCATATCAGCATTGATCAATGAAGTCACACATACGACTGGATTAAAACCATCCAGTGCGATTTTATAATAACCGTTAATGTTACTCAGAAAATTATTTCGATCACCACCGTTACGTCCACACGGAGACAAGTTTGATTGGTGTCTGTATGCACCTGGAGAGTTAGAAGGCGGACAACAACGTCGTGCCACTGACCAGGTATGGTCCTTCGATGTGTGGTCTTTTTTAATTTTAACGGATTGATACTCCAAGACAACCAACCCGTTACCGATTGGGGCCATCATCATCTGGTGCCCTCGAACCTCCCAGCCGCGCATTTTTTGCGAGAGGAATTGAAAGTCGTTCCAGTAGATACGGAACTGCCACCAGGATTTGCTTTGACCCGTTAACGAGTAACAATTGTAAATTGGTTCGCAACAGCACGCACGATGACCAAATTTGTAAGTGGTGATTCCATCGGGGAGTATCCATCGCTTGGTATCAAGCGGGGACACGCTCACTTTAGTGCGTCGGTATACACCCGTGCAATGTGTCTTTTGAACTGATCATATTTGTCGTGTATGCAGGTCTTAATTGGTTGGACAGTGTTGACGAGTGATTTTAAAGTTCTCCGCCATCAGATTGTTTGCTAAATTATCCAATGACTAATTCATAAACTTATCGAGTCAATTAACTGCAATGGTTTTCTCCGCCGTCAGATTGTTTGCTAACTTGTCCAAGGACGAATTCGTAAACTTATCGAATTATGAACTATAATTGTCGCAGCTGGAACGTCATTTATATTTTTCCATGTTGTTAGGGATCACGCTTATCGATGATTTTATGCCTGCATTAGTAAGTGGCCATCATACACACGTAGGTTATGAAGCACCACAGGGATTTTTGTTTTGCTGAGGTAAATTCTAAACTGCAAATTACATTCGTTGTGTGCAGCACCTGTGTACGCACCAGTGATCTCACAGTAATCAGAAACTTTGGAACCGGATCTTTTAATTCCATCGTTGGACGGGCTTTGCTCTTTATCGTTGGACGAGCTTTGCTCTTCAGTGAAAGATTTTTCACAAATGCAGCAATGAGTTACTGGAGAAAACGTTCGAATATTATCACCAGTCATGATTATGCGTGCTGGTAAGTACAGCTGCTGTCGAATCCATTTTGCTGTAACTTCGATCAATCTGGAAAAGACCTCAGCTGTGTTTAGAGAACTAACGCTCTGGGCTCGGTAAAGGATTGGCTGCTCTGTTTTTCCATCACATCGAACTGCTACAGCGATTTGCAAAGTTTAATATAAATATCAGGCACATTTGTGTCTTTGTTAACAGAGCTGTCCATTGAAACATTTAGCTTTCAAAATCTGGGTAGACGGGACTTCATCTTTCGTTTAATTGCAGTAAATTTTACAGTGTTTTTACCAGGCTCTGGCATAATAATGAGCTGTGGTTTTTCACAGGTACCACCGCAGTAAAAGTCGTGACTCATAAAAAGTGGTTGAGTGTAAACTACATACAGGCAATGTCTGCATGGATATTTCCCCTTGTTCTTGCCGTGTCCGTTAAGTAACCAAGCAAGATTCTTTATCCATACATAGTATGATATCGATTATGATTCTTTCATTTCACTCAGGGGCAACAAGTCATTCTGGGTTCGTCAGTATTGTCCATGGTTAGATAATGTCAGCGGATTAAAGCCTTTGTCATAAATTACTACTTTAACAGCGATACTTGGGTTAAATGTTTCTAATTGTTCAGTGTAGCTTTGGTAACTTGCACATGAAATTCAGTATCACCAAACTTGACTTCACCATCAAGTAGAATCAAAGGCTGCCGTTTATCTTTTTGGAGACCCTTTGAGGCACATCCATCCGTACGAGATTCTACCTCCCCACCACGACTGGCCCACTCGCGTCACATGTGTTTGGGGTGCTTGCACCTCGTGGACAAAATTAAAAATGATCAACAGGCAACGGTCACTTACGGGCTAAATTGTCATGGGGTAGAGGCGAGGACAGGTGGAAGGGCCACAAGGCGGACAAAAACGTAAATACCCGTAGTTTGATACTACTAACGCGATGAAAGCTAACATGTCTGCAGTGAATTTATACCTTGTTCCATTTGAAAACAGTCTTTGCCAAAATCCACCCGTGGAAATTTTGGCCGTCTTAGTTGTTCTCGAGTAAAGATGTATTTTAATGCATTTACGACGCCGATTAAATCTTTGGACGTCAACCGTGCAGCTTCTTTGTATTGGCTGGCGATATCAACAACTGTTAACACGTACTTGTATTGTCGTCTGCATACTACGTTTTGTGACAGAAATAGTATATCAGCCTGGTAAACCTCGTTGGGGGTTCTAATTTTAAATCATCATCGTGGAATTTTGATAGGTGCCGATAAATAAATTTACCACAAAACATGTTGCGACAACCACGCGCGATCAATTGCTTCATCGGCACTTGCTAATTTGCTGACGGCGGCGGCGCTTTCCAATAACCATGTGGACTGTAATACACATACTCCATGTTGTTTATCTCATAGATATTTCTCTGTTAATTTGCCGCCAAACAAACCTTTGCCATTCATGGCTGTATTCATGATCCACCGGGTAATCCGTTCGAGCACGGTAGAATCATTGATCGCGTTTAGCTCGTGGATGAGTTTTACGTCGGTGACATGTCTGTCTGGAAGTGATTTCGACTATTTATAGGCAAAATTGTGTCGGCAACATGATGCTCAGTCTGATTAATCGGTGTTCCACCGGTGGGTGGTTGATCACTCTCGTTCAGTTTGATGTCCAATCGCGTACCAGGTAACGTTATTCAGGAAGATGCTTCTCGCAGATAAATGGCCCATGGTGTCCACAGCAACTTACCGAATGCCGTGGAGATCTTACCACTGTGATTATTGACTGGTGAATCCAACATTCGAATTGCTGGCGATTTCAGAACAAATCTTTTTTTTTTTTTTTTCTCGCCACAGAGGGAACACATCCCTGAACGTGCTTGTTTATATAGTCAATTCATCCTGGAATTTCATCAACGGTTTTCGTGTAAGTTCAATTGATACTGGAATTTCATCGACAGTTTTCGTGTAAGCTTTAACATGGAGCACAATATGAACTCATGGTTATTTTATATCAAGTATGTCTCTCAGTATAAGTGATTTCTCTGCGTGCAAAGATCTAACGCCAAAGAAACATTATCAGACATTTCCCATGTGTATCTGCGAGATCATCAGTGGTCCGTCAGGATCGGGAAAAATGCATCTTTTGTTAAATCTCATCATGCAAAATGGTCTACGTGGGATAAATTATACATGATCGCACAGTCTGAGAACGATCAACAGTGCTACGACTTATTGAAGACTTCAGTCAGGTCAGCGATAAAGCCGATGAAACACAATCCGCTGAATTCTTCGCCGACATCGATATAGAGAAATCCATCAACGACATCGACTGGTCCATGAACAACATGCTAGTGTAAGTGACGTGATGCTAGAAAAACAGAAAACTCGCATACGTATTCACTCATATACATCATAAAATGTCCACGTGATCTACGTTACCCAGAGGTACCCATATATCCCGAAAGTGATTCGAGACAACGCCAACATGTTAATGGTGTTCTGTCGCGTCGGCGCAGACGGTTATGAAACATTTATCTATACTTCATGTTGGGACATAGTTGGGAGGTATCCCGAGTGAAGAAACCTGGAAGTGCGCTAAAGCATGCCAATGGTCCAGCGAAGAAATAAACTGGCCACCAGTGGCCCACTCGCGCAATTAAATCCCCCACGGAATCTGTTTCTGTAAGCAGTGCCAGGATGGTGTGTCGTGACGACCTGGTTCACTTCGCGCCGGTAACACTTCCGCAGAGGTCATCAACGAAGCCACGGGAATCTGTCCACGATTAGTACGCTTCGGCCGTAAAAGCACAAACGTATATCACGCTCACTCGTGCATGAATTATTCGATGGCGTGTACCTGAGCGACTGACCGTGCGATTTATCCTTCATTGATTGTATACAACCATGACTGACGCAACACTATTGGAACTCATTTGGGATACTCGATGTTTTTGAACTTGTGATGGAACCTTTAGGACCATTTAGGATTTCATTCACCATATTGTATGTTAATTTAAATTTTGTTTTCAGTTTGTATTCTAGGGAAATAAATTATTTGTTAGATTATACTAAACTTGCCAGTTTTCTCTCTTTTCTGTTACTAACCTTAAGACCATAGAGTCGTAACACAGAGCAAAAATAATGTAAGATCGCAATACACGTGCACGAACCAACACTATTCAATTCCTATTGAAAGTCACTAATGACACCACGACTTCATGCAAAGCAAAGGCGCAACAGAGGCATTGAAATGCATTTCAAAGTCATTTCACTTCAACATTCTTCTCAAGTAAAATTATAATTTCTTTGCATGTGATAAATATCATCCTCCATTTTTGATGATTTTAAATTAAATTTATGAAACTCGTTGAATAATGTCATTTTCACGCGAAGGCCCTCCAAATTATTTGTCTCGTTCTTTAAATTTCATTGGAAGTAAATCAGTATACAACAATATAGAAAATAGACATAAACCATAGTATAGAAAATAGACATAAACAACAATATAGAAAGTAGTTATAAACAACAATATAGAAAGTAGTTATAAACAACAATATAGAAAAGAGTTATAGACAATAAAAAAGAAAATAGACATAAACAACAATATAGAAAATAGACATAAACAACAATATAGAAGATTGACATAAACCATAGTATAGAAAATAGACATAAACAACAGTATAGAAAGTAGTTATAAACAACAATATAGAAAGTAGTTATAAACAATAATATAGAAAGTAGTTATAAATAACAATATAGAAAATAGACATAAACTATAGTATAGAAAATAGACATAAACAACAATATAGAAAGTAGTTATAAACAACAATGTAGAAAGTAGTTATAAACAACAATATAGAAAAGAGTTATAGACAATAAAATAGAAAATAGACATAAACAACAATATAGAAAATAGACATAAACAACAATATAGAAGATTGACATAAACCGTAGTATAGAAAATAGACATAACAACAATATAGAAAGTAGTTATAAACAACAATATAGAAAATAGACATAAACCATAGTATAGAAAATAGACATAAACAACAATATAGAAAGTAGTTATAAACAACAATATAGAAAGTAGTTATAAACAACAATATAGAAAAGAGTTATAGACAATAAAATAGAAAATAGACATAAATAACAATATAGAAAATAGACATAAACAACAATATAGGAATAGTTATAGACAGCAATATGGAAAATGGATATATCCAACAGTATAGAAAATAGTCATCATTTATTCTCTGATGGGCCTACCTTTGAAATTTACTTCTTTGTTTATACTTCTGGCTGGTTGCAGTGAGAAAGGAATTAGATGGCTTATTTTTAAGAAAATGAAAACAAACGTTAGGAATTGGTCTTAATTCCATAATATAGTATATCTCATACATGATTTGTTAAATGACCTGTTATACACATCAATAACGAGGGCTATCTGGTTAGCACGTTATATTGGTGTAAATAAGTTTCTTTTATTATGTTTTTTAGTTCTGTAAGACCAAGAAATTGTACCATATATACTTGCATATAGCTCACAACCAACTGCAAACAGCACAGACACAACTGTCACAGAATGCCCTGGGATATCTGGGTCTATGCTGTTTCTTATGACACCTCAGTACAACAACCAACACAGACCCTGATGCAACAGCAAACCAGGGTCCATGTTGAAACTGGATCCAACTTCTACAGTTATAAACTGACACTAGTTTATATTGTAATATCGATTAATCAATCTTAACACTATCATTTAACCTTTCTGTGTTAATTATACAAAAGGGATTTATTGCTATTATTGTTGATGTGCCCTAAGCCTTGCCTAAAGTACTTAACAGCAAATGGCATTTGTTCACAAATCCAGTACCTTCAACATAGAATACACGCCTTTCAATTATTCAACATAGAATACACGCCTTACAAGTTTTCTAATACCCTTTTAAACATCTCAAAGATTATTTCTATTGATGGACAACGTGATAATGACGCATTAGTTTTTGAACCTAAAATATCATCCCTGTTTATCATCTCTGTACTTCAAAGGGTACTTCCCAAGCTTCAATTTACAGATTATCGAATCCACTTAAGACTACATCTAAGTACACTTTTTCATAATGGATTTTCACTTATATATATATATATATATATATATATATATATATATATATATATATATATATATATATATATATATATATATATATATATATATATATAACTATATATATATATATATATTTACAAACACACACTCACACACACACACACATATATCACCATCCGACAATTCAACCAATGACAAGCTCACACTGATTTGTATTTTGTGGGAAGAAAGATTACCGTCAAAACTTTCTGTATCTTTTTTCGATTTCTTCTGAAAAGTAAGGAAATACGCCCCCCCCCACACACACACACACACAATGACACACACCCAGTGACACACACAATCCGTTGAGAATTACCAATTTACTAAGGTAGAAATGCTTCGGGCCATGGCGAACCTGGAGTCTGGATGGCGATGGGGCAGACTTTGATAGCTTCATACTGTGTTTTGCGAATCCTGTTATAGCCGCACCCCCACCCCACCCCCACCCCCTCCTGCGACAAGCCAACAAAATGCCACGTGCGCCTGAGGCTTCCAGGGGATGCAAACGCTGGTGGCTCACCTCACTGACGCGTCCCCAAGGATGGGCGCTTGAACTGGGAGAAGAGCAAAGCAGAGTCCGGTGCGCACTACCCAACATGGACTCTACCATTTTCATTGCCGTGGTGGTGGGTACCAAATCGGCGACAAATAGACATCGCCCTTAACGCTTTTTTTCGAAGATTTTAAACTCAGACTTCATTATGGGAAATAACCTATTATTCTTAGTGGAGATCTGCCGAAAACGCACGTGTTCGTATATGTAACTTGAGTTAGAAATAATTCTTTGTAATAGGTAATTAGATCGTGTTTCATTGTGCGTAACGTGGAGTACCAATCTTCCGCGACAGCGTATTCTGCGACTGTAGTATTCGCACACTTTCCCGTTTGTTTGTAACCCCCTACCGATTTCAATAATTAAAAAAAAACGGCATCAGGTATATAAAAATGTACAAAACTGTCATTTCATTCTTCAATTTATAATTTCTAACCTTATTGTCGCCAGGGAGTCCAAACTGTTGTCAACTTGTTAGCTGTTCGAATCAAGCTGAATTTTCTTTAGATATACGTTCGCCATATTTGGCTCCCTGTGAGCACGGCATTTGAAATAAACTTGCAAACAAGTTTTATATGATATTGAACTTAAAATTTTCTTCCATCACTTTAAAATTGATTTCTCTCTATAGATACATTTTTAAAAATTACTAACGCGCGGGTCCCCTCTGAGCGCAGGGCCCTATTGGGCCAATTCGGTTCTATCGGTCTAAGGCCGGGCTCTGTCCTTGAGATTCATTTAACTAAAAACTTATTAGTCGCAGGAACCTCACGAGGACTAGTATTGTTTTAATTTCCCCTTTCACACCTGCTTGGAATCTCACTACTGATCGAATCAAACAACAAGCATTGTGAATCTGGCTTAAGGTCAATGTTTCTCCTATTTCCACTGATCTCAGGACCGCTGAAGGATTCATAAACGCGGAAATAGTACAAATATGACCACACATCACGAGGCTCTAATTTCACACTTGCATGATATTTCTTGCTTTATATTTGTATGACCCATCAATAAGCCCTTCCAAGCTGAACATTGGTACTTCACGCCATACACTACAAAACACGTCCCAAACACCTATTAAAAAGAATTATTTTTATCTCAAGCTACTAAACACTTACACGTTAGAATATCTCAAGAATTCCTTTAGTTAAGAAATTAGGGGGAGTCCATTTTACGAAATTATCCATGTTGCCTTGAAGTCTCGTGAATGATGTACATTATGATGTCTGCTCCTATTATTCGTTTGAAAAACAACTTCCTAACACCGACTTCCGATACTCAACAAATAATAACTAAAATCTAACAAATCAATAAAAAGGATACTTAAACACAAATAACACATATCCTTGGTTTATTGTTGTATGTATTGACATATACATTTAGATGAATAAATAAATACACACTGATCATGAAATATGTAGACAGGTATGCAGGGGGGGGGGGCTTGTCAAAATTTTAAGAACAATTACCACAATTCAATTGAGCCTATATATGCTAGGAAAGATAGGATCACTCATAAAAGTTGAAACTGAACAAAACGTACCATATCTTATAAGACCTTATATCGATTTTGACCGTTGCCTTTATAACCCAACATAATTTTACTCTAATATTATCATTGTATCGATGATTTTATTCCCTGCTAATATTCATCTAAATTTTTTACTAGCCGAATCCTGTAATATATTTTTAACAACTTCTTTTAAATCCGTGTTTCCTTTTTTAAATGAAAAAAAAAAACTAACTGTAATCTGTAAAGCTATAAGAGTGTTACGTCATACGGTGCTATACGGTACTCAGGTAAAACTCTCGGTAAGCTAGATGCAATCTTTATTTCTCGGTTAAAAGCATTGTGCCAGCATCATCGGCAGCATTTGCTTCCATGTAATGACGCAAGCAGAGGTAAAAAGGAAGTCTAAACGATCATTGGTTGGCGTTTTAATTGTTTCTGGCTCATCTGCAAGAATCGAAAAGTTGAATCTGGAGATAAAAAAAAATTACATGTTGGCGAAATGATATAAAATTGATTTATGAAGGCATGCTTTGCACTCTGTGCTATCAGATATGACTTCTAATGCACAGAAAACAGACAACACCGCCACCAACAACAAAAAAAAAGAACATCTGCGATCCAGGAGATGATAAAACTAATTTGCACCTGTCATTGCTATTTGGATACTAAGTCTACAGATTTTGAATATTTGAGATTTTCTGTAAATATTGTGTTCACTGCAGATTTCAAAATATGACAATGTGCATATTACAATTCTGTGAAAATTGCAAGTATTGTTCAGAAGAAAATAAAATATTCAAACCAAACTTGGAAATAGAGAACGTGAAATGTGAGATCATAATTATTCCTTTTTTATATACAATAATTTTTCTTTACTAACTTTCAATACTTTTTCCATGATTATATTCGAATATATAACGATAAAAAATATTGAAGGAAAATAATTATTGATACATGTTTTTGACTATGTTATTAGTCAGTCATCGATGAATAAAACAACGGGTACATAAATAGTTTAAATTAAAAAAGACGATTCTAAAATATTCTGTGGATGGAGTCTGCTGCAAGAAGTGGAAGTTAGGGAATGAGTAAGAGATTTTTTTATAGTAAAAATTCTAGACCCGTGTTTTTGAAACATCTGACTGAACTATTGTGTTTCCTCAAACATACAATCAGGAATCAGTGTATGTGAACAGAAAAAATTACAACGAAACTTAAGATTAACAACTCCGTCAAAAATGTTGTCCATATTCTCTAACAGGAAGCTATCAACGTAAAAGTATGAAGATTGTTTTGTCTTCTTCTTCCATTGCCTCCAGTTAAGAGAAACGTTCGTGAGAATTCTCTAAGCGAGGTATTAAGGACGAGATCGAGTGGAATAAATGTATTCCCATGAATAGACCTTACTTAATTACCTGGATAACTAAGATTTGTTCTTATTTCGAGAAGCAAGTAACTTTTAAATTTCCAGAATATAAAAAGTGGTGAAGTCGAAATGGCAGAGTTTTCCAGCCCTAGCAGCAGCATCCTGCAGGACCCAGGCAAAAACTTTACTATGGACGTCACCACAAGTCCAACAAGTCTGTTACATCCCAGTACACTGCCATTAGAAGGCAACTTTACCATCATTGAAGACAGCCTTACCGATGAGGATCTTGATGCCAATCTGATGTCTGCTTTGATGCCGCTAACAATTTTCATAGCAGTCGAAGCGAGTGTCGGTCTTGTGGGGAACATACTTATTTTATACATTTACCTATGCAAGTATTCTAAATCGAACTTCCGTTACTTTGTCTTGTTTCTGGCCTGTATCGACCTGACCAGCTGCCTGACCACGCTTCCCGCGGAAATATACGTCCAGATCAACTGGTACACATTGGAGCATGAGTGGATATGCAAACTTAAATCTTACTTCAATATCTTCACTGTGTGGGGATCAGGGGAAATTCTATTCCTGATAGCTTTGGACCGCTACAGAAAGGTATGTCGACCCCTAGGAAGCCAGATTCCAGTATCTCTAGCTCGCAAGTCTGGCTTTTGCGCCCTTTTAATTGCTAGTATAGCCGCTTTACCCATAGCCTTTTTGTGGGGAAAGCAAACGTACACGATGCTTTATAAAGGAATCAAAATTGAGGTGTCTATATGCGAGAAGAGTGATCAATATGAGAACACTCTCTACCCGCTAATTTACATTATAATTACGTATTCCATGCCTATTGGTATACTTATGCTAGCTGCTGCAACGTTCAACATTCTGGTTGTGAGGAAAGTTTTCTGTAACTTGCAGCCCGTGCAAAACATTAAAGAAACGTGTTACACGAGCCGGGAGAATACAAAGGACGATTCTGGCGCTTGGGTGCGGAACAAATCTAACTCATTACTGATAGAAAAAGAGGAAAGCTCTGCTACACACGAGCAGCGATATATAGAACAAGGAGGAGGCGAGGCGACAATAAGCACAATATCTGGAAATACCATCACTGAAAGTTTCGAGGAATATTCTGAGTTTGATTCTTACGGAAACATCGTCTCTGTAATAGAGTCTAAAGAAATGTATCAGACTTCAAAAACAGAGATGCGAGAAAACTTTAAAATAAGAAGCAACAGCTTCTCTAATAATTGTAACACAATATTTGGGTGTGATGTTAGGAAACAGGTTGAAACGAACAATATTTGTTTGAAGAATAATACCCAATTACAAAAGGAGCAAAAAACATCATGCAGGGCAAATAACTTGTTAGGAAAACGTGCTGCTCGGCCCCAGAAAGCTAGCATTAAATCGCTTACATCCTCTTCAAGAAATGTTTCTAGCAGTTTACTTTCAGCAATGAACGATAACAGTTTTCACAGTCGTGTCCGGAAGAAAACAATAATCATGTTGATCCTGACGTCAGTTTTTGTAGTAACGACGATCTTATATGTAATTCTCCTCTCCCTTATAGCAGACGAGAGAACATTCCTTCAGAATTTATCAGATACTCAGAAAGTGTTCTTCTTCTTTTTTCTCCGTCTCTATTTCATCAATAGTGTCATCAATCCCATTCTGTACGGCATTTTGGACCCACGTTTTCGGCAAGGACTGAAGTCACTGTTGTGTTCATACGAACAGACTGGGTAACGGGCATATATATATATATATATATATATATATATATATATATATATATATATATATATATATATATATATATATATATACACACACACTGAAAGTTGAGAGATTTAATAGAACAGTTTCCTCTGTGAAGATTAACTGTACTACGCATAAGAGATGAAGCATATCCACTCTACGAAAGAGAAATGGTGCAAAGTGTAAGGTAGGAAATGTGTATGGACACTGGTTGGAGCGAAATACTGTTGGACATTGGAAATAGAAACAATATGTACATTTATATTGCTTAGCAAATAACATATACATTTTTTGAATTTTCTAGTCTCCTGGTACCGTATTTTTTTTAGATCCACATCTTCAAACTGCGATGTTCGTAGTGCTTATCTAGTGAGGTTTAATATTTTTTTTTTTTTTTTTGTACATTTTCTAAAATAAATTCCTTATCCTATTAGGCACCGAGTATATATACCACGATATACAATAAAAAAAGGTTACTATTGTATACTGTTGGAACATTTCAGTTAATTTTAAACCATGTATATGCCGTAACAATAATGCCTTAACGGTTTAGTTTCAAGAATATTAAAGCATTCTCATCTTCTTGCTTCATACTTTGGGTTTTTGTTTTGTAGCTGTATTTTTTTCATGGACTTTATAGCGCTCGCTCTAATCACTAATTAGTTTTCAGAAAATATCGATTTTAACGTTTGCGAAAGTAAAGTATTTTATGCAGTAAGCCCAAGTTACCAACAAATATAATAAGGTCAAGTACGCAACACATTCACTTTTTTATTGTAGTGAAAACAAACTTTCTAAACAAGTAAGGTTGTGTGTTTCGAGGCATTTTTTCGAGATCAGTGTCACTATAATGTTTTTAAGTGTTGCTGATAATAGTCTAGATGAGATATTTATCACGTGACAGATCCACAATCTTTTGAATCACATGACCAAAATAATCAAATACTTTCGAATGAGTGGAGGTCGCATCTGACTGGTCGATCGATATTGATGGAAGATCCGATTATCGGCAGCTGTAGAGTGATAATTTGAAATGGCAATGTGCAATATGGTTGAGTGATTCCACTTGAATTTATAAATTTTTAAACGTCGAATTTGATATCAGATATGCTGTATATATCGCCGAACAGCTCTTAAACCAACCGTAAGTTAAGAGCCGCAAGAAATACCGGTAAGTGTCTAACGGTTGGTATGTGCATTGATGTGTTAAGGTCAAGTATGTCTGCAAGAATAGCAATAGATTATGAATACTTAAGATCAAATCCCAAATCCTAAGACATCAATGCACTTGTTGCGGGCCGATTTATCAGACTTAGTACTATTATGATAAATTCCACCAATTATTATGCTAAAAGTTTCTTTGTGACCACTTATTATGGTGGATTTTCGCTGTTTGTTATGCTTGCATGATATAAATATTTGGATTTCTCGCTAGCTCCCATACAGTTGTATGAAACTCTCAGATAGAAAATGGGATAGAGCGTTCTGGCCTCCCTTACAGATTATTACATTGCTGGGGTGTGAGGTTCGAACTGAAATTTAAGGTAAAACTTTAAAAATACACAGGTACGATGGGTTTGTTTTAAATAAATCAAGCAACACTCTCTATAGAAAATGACATACGTAAAGTTATACACTCCAGATATACTATTACACATAATATTATACTCATGCAGAGTATCAATTTCATACAGTTCTCGAATTTCTGTCCTGTAAAATCTGGGGTAAAGGCTTAAATATAGAATGAACCAAAGAGAGCCAAAATATACTTAAAAGTTAGTAAGAACCCTGTATTTCTAGCCAATGTCGAACACGTTTTGTAGCAAATGCGAAAAATTGAATGCTGGACCCTCAATACCAAAACACCGTACTTTGTCAATTAAAAGGCATTAATTATTATGGAACATGAAGCTGCATTACACATTCTTTGCCCAGCATTGTCTGCGGGCTGGGTAAAGCTTACGTTGCCTGATTTCAAAGTTCACGACCTTCCCAACACTAATATATATTCAACATCGGACGTAAGGCGTGGAAGAATCTGTTTACATAAGCGAAATTCTGTTTGTATCATATTTACTGTGTAATGTCACTTAACTCACTAGCGTAGAATACAGAAGGAATCGCTACATAAATCTATCAAACAAACAACTATACAACCGACTAATTTTTTTTTAGGCAAGATAGAATAGGCATCTTTTCCAGAGATATGAGTGGCCCTGAAAAGGGCCTTTGGTTTTTTTGTTAACATCATTGAGTTAACATAGAGTGCATAACACGGATCTTCTTCTGTTCCTCAAACTTCGTCTGACATCTGGACCGTAGACTAAGACTCGCTTCAGACAGCCTTGCCTCTCCACATAGATCCTTCGTTTCCAAAGAGCCGTATCGGTGATCTGGGTGATAGCCCATGATGATTTGACATACATGGGATAGTCCGGTTGAACAGCATCGACGATAATAGGGTAGACGATTCAACGTTAGTCCACATCTTGTGACGAGAACAGGTGAATGGAATGAGGTGAACCGCGGTTATTTATAGTGGAAGAGCGGATCGAAACGGATTGAGTTCTTTCACCAATCCTAACATGCTTTACAAAGTTTAGTCACAGTGCGGAGTCTGTCTTCCAATCCAAAGAGAGCTGACTGTGACGTCTCATTCCCGATATAGGTGCGCTAGCGTCTGTGCGCAGTAAATTGATGTGACACCACCACCAGTAACACCTGAAAACTACTACCACATTCGAGAGACGGATAAGCGCTTCTCTAGAAAAAATAGAACTACAGCCTACACCTACAGGGTGAAATTTAAAGATTTCAAGTCAGACGTACCGCTGGAGAAAACAGAGGGGTTCATCACAGATTTGTGGGATTCTTTGTTAACGACACTGAAACGACAATGTCAAGCCAAAGAGGACGATCGCTTGAGACTTTCCATTTATCACGACAGTCTGAAGTCCCGTGTTTGGATCGAATTTAGCAGGCCATCAGAACTGACACTTTCCAAAAGTCATCGACAAGATTCAACACGTTCAGTAGTCCAACGACAAGTTTCACATCCCCGATAGAAAAGCGACACTGTACATGGCCCACGTTTCTCTTCCCAATGGGACCTGACGCAAAAAAGTGTTATTGGTGGACGACCTTCGTAGCACCAAAATGAGCCTGGTCCGAATTAACAACCCTCAGGACAAGATGTGTTTAGCCCGGGCTATCGTGGTGGGACGCACGTATGCCGAAAAGAAAGACACAGTAGAATAGAAAAGAGCCTGGGACAGCATTCGAAAATCAAACCGAGCCAAACAACGAAGAACAGCAGAACTCCTGTTACAGCAAGCCGGCCTATCTAAAGACACATCCTGTGGCATTCCTGAAAGGCAAAATCTGCAAGACGTCTTAGCTCCACGCTACACGTTGAAAGTGCACCCTCAAGAAGTGCGTGAAAAACTGTTGTTTCGAGGCAAAGATTTCAAATACGGAATATACATTCATATCTATCATCACGATGAACATTTCGATGCCATTGCAGTATCTCCGGGTTCCTGGGATACAATTATTACTGTGAGAAACGTGACTATGGATACAACAATCGAGAACAACACAAACATTGTGGATCCAAATGTCGAGGATGTTTGATCTCTAAACCCTGTCTTGACGAAGGACAGCACACTTTTGTCAGCCCTACGTGTTACCGACATCTGATGACGCAAGGTTCATAGCAGAAAAGTGCTTGTCAACTCCTGAGATTGTGCCCTACTTGTGGACAAGTTATAGCTATAAAATAATGTCAAGACACACATTTGTCCAGGAAAGAAACGATGTCACATTTGTCACCAAATCGTGGACTTGGGACACGAATGCTACATTCAAAAATACCAACTCCAACAGAAGGAGGAGGAGGAGAAGGAAGATGACCAGAAGAAAGGTAATTTAATATTTTTTTCGATTTCGAATGCATGCAAGAGACCGGAATTCACATTCCTAATTTCTGCTTGGCTCATCGAGCGTGTGAGAAGTGCATCCAAGAACCAATCGTTGGCCATTGCTCTCACCGTAGCAAGATTCCTGGAGAACGTGGAAAAATCTTTCGAGGACCAAACACGTTGACCGATTTTGACAAATGGATCTGAGACCCGATCGACGAAACATGGAGTCAAGAGTACATCGAACGTTACGGAGATTATCATCAATATGATATGGTGATGACTCACACTTTCTCGTGATACGATGGACAATTTCTTCTCAAATACTATACGGAACGAAGTACCGAGCGTCCTAAAGTGACTTTGAACTGAGCCAAAATCATTTCCATGCATGTACAGTTTAAAGATTTGATGCGTTACTTGGCCATGCCTTAGAACCGAATGCCTAAAACATTTGGAATGACAGAAATGGCCAAAGGCTATTTTCCGCACTTTTTTGATTCCGAATCCAATCAAGACGCCATTCTGTCACATTTGCCTGATGCTCACTACTACGCCCCCAACAACATGCGCATCGAACAAAGAGAAGTTTTTTACGCTTGGTACCAAACTCACGCCTCTGACCCCTTCGACTTTCAGGACGAAATGTTAAAGTATTGTCGATCCGACTTGGACACTTTACTGCGTTGCTTTGGAAAATTTCGAGAACTGTTCATGGAACACGGAGGGATCGATCCTTTGAAAAAAGCCTGCACCATTGCCAGAGCGTGTTCCTTAGTGTACCGCAAACGATTCATGCCCGAAAACACCCTGGCTGTCATTCGTCCTCAAACAACCAATTTTGTCAAACGTCGATACTCGGTCAAAGCCCTACGCTGGCTACATTACTTGTGCGACAAGGAAGACAGATGGATCCAACATGCTCGCAACGGAGGAGGCGAAAAGACTGTTGGAAATTATTCGGTGGATGTCTGCGACTTAGAAAACCCCAAGATCGTGTACGAATTTAGTGGTTGCGTATTTCACGGATGTCCGACCTGCTACCCTCAACGTGACACTAAAAATGAGTTTTTACAACGTACTATACAAGACTTGTAAGATCCCACTTCTCAGCGGTGCATAAAATTAGAACAGCAATGATACCAAGCGGTGGAAATGTGGGAACGCGAGTACGATCACCGTTTGAAAACCGATTCCGAATTTAAGCGCATCGTGGAAAGTTACAAGTTGGTGGACCCTCTGAACCCGCGGGACAGTTTGTATGGAGGACGGACGAATGCCACCTGTTTGCTGTTCCACGCCGAGGAGGAGAAAGGAGAAGAAATCAAATACCTGGACGTGTGTTCACTATGTCCTTACGTGTGCAAATATTGTCACTTTGGCGCAGGGCACCCACAATTGCTGACGGAACACATTAACATGGACAACATTCGACAATACGAAGAATTAATCAAGTGCAAAGTCTTGCCTCCCACGGACTTGTACCATCCCGTTTTACCTTACCATTGCCAAGGAAAACTGATGTTTCCCTTCTACCGTACTTGTGCCGAAACATGCAACCAAGACTAACCTTTTCGTCACACTCAGGAAGGACGTACCTTGACAGGAACGTGGGTCAGCGTGGAATTGTTTAAAGCTCTGGACCTGGGATACCAATTGTTAGAAGTATACGAACTTTACCACTTTCCCAAGACAGAACAGTACCACAAGGTTGACAAGACTCAGATAGGCATTTTTGCAAACTACTTGGATGCCTTTTTGAAATTGAAACAAGAAGCCAGCGGCTATCCTTCCTGCTGTCAAAGCCCCGAAGACCAAAATAAATTCAAAGAGAAATACTTTGAGCAGGAAGGCATCACTTTCGATCACATCGAGAAAAACGAAGGAAGGCGATCGTTTGCCAAAGTGATGTTGAATTGTTTGTGGGGCAAAATGGCACAACGACCGTGTTTACCCAAGACGGAGTATTTGACAGAATGTTGCCGCTACTTACAGATGATTTACGACAAAACCAAATGCATGTGGACGTCCTTCGTGAAGACTTGATCCTGGTCAATTACGAAGAAGAACTGGACTTTGTACAGGCCTACGAATTTGGAAATGTCATCATTGCAGCCTACGTGAAACCCCATGCTCGCTTAAAATTGTACGAAGCCTTACACCAGTTAGGAGATCGTGTGCTTTATTTTGACACGAACAGTTGCATCTACATCGATCGCCTTGGTCACCGTCATCCCAAAGTCGAAGGAGACCGTTTAGGAGCTAGGACGGACGAGCACCCCGACAACAAGATTCTAAGTTTTGCTAGTGGTAGTCCCAAAAATTACGTCTACGAATACCGGGATCAACGAGGAGACGTGCACAACACGTACAGAGTGAAAGGATTGACACTGAATCATCGCACGAATCAAGTGGTGAACTTTGGCTTTCTGAAAAATGGCTTGCAGGCTGGAGAGGATCAAGACTTTAAAGTGACCACATACGATCCTCACAAGATTGTACGTTTACCCACGAACCAAATTGACAGTCGACCTTTGGAAAAACTGTATCAAATCGTGTACCAGAAGCGAGTTTGGCTTTCCAATCACTTCATTTTTACCGTACGGACATGCCGATATTGGTCAGCATATAAAAAGGGAAAACGTCTAAGACCGATAGTTCATTGTGACTACCAACGCTAAGCGAGAAAGATGAATCCTTTCAGACAGACACAATTCAAGTTCAATCATACTCAAGTGGAGTGCGATGCTATGCCTTGCTATTGCAGGGATGCCGTACGCTGTGACCTCAGCGATTCAGCACGACATCATGGGAACTTTGCTATGACTACTACTACAACATCTACCATAGAAAGTGATGCTGTGCGTGTCAAACCTGATGGATGCGAAGGCGATGCCACTGGTTATCGTGGACTCTTTACTGGTTTTGATCCTCAACATGAAACCATGTGGCGACCACCCTACGGATGTCATCCATGCCTGAGCAAACTGGTTATGGTTTCACCTTACCTTCATCGAAATGAACGTGTGAAAGATGAATATTCGTTCCCTGTGCGCTTTTCTGAATACTGCGACTTTGAAAGTCGATTCCAAACCTTCCAAGGAAAGTGGCCTAAATATCCAGGAGGACCTACCCCCGAAGGATTACCCAGAGTGGGATTTGTCTACGTATGCGAAGGTGAGTAAGTTAGGTGTTTCAGTTACAGTGTGTCACTTCACGAGTGGGAGCAGAAAGATTCCGCTTACCTGGAACATGCTTGATGGTCTCCGCACTGTCACTACCTACCTTTAGTGGGACCGAAGTATTCTCTTGAGGGATACCTTACAAGAGAACATACGTGGTTTGTCTGTGGACTTGAGAGAACGCATTTACCAAGAATTCGTCAAAATACAAGTAAAACTCAAAGAATAATTGCATCCTTTGCGTCACCAATATTTTAACCACTGGTACCTGAATGCTATAAAAGGACTGATTCATTTGAAAGCGTTCCAATGGTCAGACATTGATAAGCTACCCAAGAAGACTTTGGTTGCTACTAATTCTACTTGCAAGTTGGCCATATTACAACGAATTCCAGAGGAAGACTTAGAGGATTACCAAAATCTTTTACACCAACAAATATTGTCTGTAGAGGAAAATTCTGTACGGTGTGTGGTATATGACCTAGTGACCAAACAATTTGGATTCGCCACTGGAGTACGATCAGTTCTGTGTAAAAGTACATTTATTACCTCTGACGAAAGAAAGACATTGCTGTGAATGCCTAGTTTAGAAGAGTCATTCAGAATCTACCTCTGGAGCTGAGAGAACGCATTTACCAGGAGTTTGTCAAAATACAAGTGAAATGCAAAGAACAATTGCATTCTTTACGTCACCGATGTTGGAACCACTGGTACATGAATGGTATAAGAGGACTGATTCATTTCAAGGTGTTCCAATGGTCATACATTGATGAATCACACGAGATTCAGAAAGCTTTGGATGCTACTCATTCTACTTACAAGGTGACCATAGTACACCGAATTCCAGAAGAAGAGATAGAGGATTACCAAAAGCTTTTACACGAACAAATCTTTGTTCAAGAGGAAACTAATGTGCTACGTGTGGAGTGTGGGTTAGAGACTAAACAATTTTGGTACGGTACTGAAATAAAACCGCTTCTATTCAAAAAGTACATTTATTACCTTCAACAAATGAGAGTATAAAACAACAAAAGAGGATATAAAAAAACTTGCTACCACGCCATGACCTTTATCAGTCGTGTTACAACAAATTCCGTGGAAGGAAGTCAATGACGTTATTCAGATTGTGGAGGATTACCAACACTTTTTACGAGAACTGTGTCCATTGAATTGGGGTCGTCGTGTGGTGTATGTCTTAGTGACTTTCTTTCTGGGATTTCGTTTATCAGCCGATTCCTTGTGGTCTCTTTACGATCTGTACCTACCACAAAAAAATGGGGGTGGTACCTTTAAATGTACACGATGGACTCATTCTGTTAAAACCATTGTGCGTTCCTCTCGATACTTCTCTACCTCTACTGGAAAAAAAGATTCGTCAACTTTTAGGCACTGAGGATGCTTACGAAGATGTGTGTATAGTTTGTGACTTACACCCTCACTGGCAAGATGTACGTGACTGGAAAAGTTTTGGTTTCGAGGCTTGGACAAAAAGAAGTGTCTCAGTATGCCAAAGGTTTGTGTAAACGACGTCAAACGTTCAGTGAAAAAAGTACTTTTAAACCTGTGTTAACCGCAGTGCCAGAAGAACCCGACACCCAGGAAAACAACTCCATTCAAGACAGGACCATCATTGAAACGGACACCCCCGAAAGGCCATTCCGGGAGGACATCTGTGTGACTGTGCCAAGTGTAGAGACTTTAAGAACATTACCCAGTATCCCTAGTACACCACACCTTCGTCACAAAAAAATGTTGTACAATCACTTGTTTATATCCCACTTTGATCGTTTTGATGTGTATTATATCGATGTACTTAACCATTTGGCTTTTATCTATTTTGTCTTTAGTGTTTAATTTTTGAAATAAACTTGTCCTGATAAAGTATAAAAACTCTTGTCTTGTCTGTGTTAGTTTCAAAAGTGACCTCACCTTCACTATGGCTACCCCTGTTGTCTCTGCTACCTCTTCCACCACTTTCAAAGTCATCGACGAAAAGTTAGATCGTGTTAGTTGGGAGGCCTTGTACCTTCGCCATCCCTTTTACATGTTAATTGCTGGACCGAGCGGTTCAGGCAAAACCGAATTTGTCAAACATTTGATCGAACATAAAAATCATTTGATCGATCGTCCATCTCAACGTATGGTGTAGTGTTACAAATAGTGGCAATCTGCATAAAGTCTCCTGCGAGAAAGACAAGGCGGTTCCATCGTGTTTGTTTGAAGGCATTCCTTGCGAAGACGACGGGATCGTGTCTGACCCGAGTCAAACTCATCTGGTCATCTTCGACGACATGCTAGGAGAAGACGAAGAAGAAATTAAACTGTGGTTTACACGCAAAGGGCATCATCGTAATGCCAGTGTCATTTAGATCACCCAAAATTTGTTTCAACAAAGTAAAGCCCATCGCACCATCTGTCTCAATGCTTATTACGTGGTCTTGTTTAAAAGCCCTAGAGATAAATCGCAAGTGCAAGTGTTAGCCAAACAGTTAGGAACTCCTTGGCTGACTCATGTGTATGACGATGACACTCAAACCCATCACTCCTATTTACTCGTGGATTTAAAACCCACTACCACCCATTATTTGTGATTTCGTACCAATCTGTTTCACCACTGGTGCCAAGACAGAGAGCCTGTTGTGTACACGTTCCTGTCGACTTAAAATAAATCTATAAAAACCTCGGACACTTTTGGTCCGTCTCACACATCGTCAGCATGACGTCCCATCAGTCTCATCTTCCCGTCAAATTGATTTGTGCCTTGTACGGCATAAGTCGCGAAAAAAAATCCACAAATACGCGGTGGTATCTTAGAAGCTAGTCTCAGACAAGTCTTATGATGGTTTACGGTGACAGCACATCAATTACTTCAAAGTATCATTCTCATCCCTCATCAAACCAAACGCTTTCTTGAGAGAAACAAAGTAGCCTTGACGCAACTGGCAGATCTCCGCATCGACGCTCAAACCAGAAAGCAAATCATTTTGAAATCTGGAGGTAGCGGTTCCCTAGGACGTGTCATCATTAGCTCCCTCTTAAAATGGGATCCAAATGCCCCAAAAGTCATCCCCAAGAAAAAGTCACTCCCAGACCTAAACGTTCCCAAAAGAAAAAGAGCAGTGATGTCAAGACCAGCTCACAGCCCCAGGAAAAGAAAAGTCTCCAGAAAAAGAACAGACCCAAGAAAAGACCCCAGAAATCATCTTCTACCCGCAAGAAAGGCACTGCGCAACCTTACATCCCCAAGCCACGACCTGCAGCAACGGTGACAGCGTCTACAGAAGCCACAGGTTCTTCCACTTCTCTTTTGCTTGTAATGCCAGCTAAACCGTATTTGACACACGTCTTTCATAATTTGATGGAAAAATGGAAACTCGTGTCTCAAGGAACTTCTCCTCCATCCGTGACACCCTCCTCTACTTTAGCTGCTGAGGCAGCTGCTAACAAAGTACCCTTCCCCAAAATCAAAGTCCAAGAGAGGTCGGGTATGTTACAGAGCTTACTGGATTTATCCAAGCAAGAACTGTCCCGATTTAGTCCGTTGCGAACCCCTCAACGTCGAGTGATGCCTGCCATGAAAATGATACAACGTACCGACAGTGGCGACGCATTCCACCATTATTAAAAGACCTGGGACAAACGATGGGTATCAGTGTTTTTGTGTTCCTGAATGCAAAAAGATGTCATCTATAAGAACTGCTCACCACCACTATCGTCGTTCTCCTGTCCAGAAAGGTAAAGGAAAAGGAAATGGACAGTTGCGTCGTTTGACCCCGCATCCGAAAAAACGCCAAGCATCGACGTCTACCCAAGAAAAGACCCAGTCGTCCAAAGAAAAGGAGGAACAACCAAAGGGAAGGATCTTTTTAGCGATAATGCAATAATCAAAGAGGTCGTCAAACAGACTGGTCACAAACTCTAAGACCTACTAAAAAATACTACTTCAAAAAATAAGATAAAAGGACGTGTGCCAAGTCATTGACGTCAGTGTATTTTGTGCGTGCTCCGGAACAAACAAAGATGTCACCACCCAGAAGCCATCCCTCTTATACCCCAAAAGGAAAGAAAAGAAAGGGACTACCTCCTCGTTTAGCCAAACATAAGGACGTGTTGTCAGTTCTGTCCAAAACTCCTCCATTCATGCGAAAACAACTCATTCAAACAGCCTCGAAAGACGTCGTCGATACCGTGTGTGAATGTTGCCTGAATGTCTTGAAAGGAACGATACCTTTGTCTCAACATCAGAAAGAATGCTTAGCCAAGCATCGACACGTTCTTCGCCAAATGGTTCAAAACAAAATACCTATCCGTCAAAAGAACAAGATGTTAGTACAATGCGGAGGATTTGTGCACTAGTTGTTAGCATCCTTGCTGACCTCTGGGGTCAAAAGATCTCAGACATGACCTTTGAAATCTTATGAAAGGACGAAAACTGACTTTAGTGCCTTACAAACGATAGCTGGAATTCCATCGTTGGTAAGAACAACGCATCCCGCATTTACCCCCATTCCTCATTTGACCGAGATGTCCGAGTTACAACACGAATTGCAATCGTTGATGGATCGCAGCGATTTGTCAGAAAAGGAAAAATCACAATTGTACGGTCAAGTGTTGCAGCGACTTCAACTCTTTCACCAGAAAGCTTTAGACGAAACAGCTCCACCGACTCTAAAGAGTTTAAGACTCTGATGAAGAGTACATCACCACAACCACCCCCAGTGACCAAGACAGACGTAGCCCCACGGATGTCTGAGGAAGAAGAGGCACGAGAAGTCTTTCAAACACCGTCAGCAGCTCCCATCCCTAGTAAGATCGCAACGTCCTTGTTGACCCATTCCCCCACACCCCAACGAGAAGAACTCAAAGCTTGAGTTAAAAAGATGATGTCCACTCCTCCTTCGACAGAAGTGAAAAAGAAAGAAGAGAAACCAGAAGTGAACAAAGAAAGCAAGACAAAAGACATCCCATTACCACCACCACTACCTTCAACTTCTGCTCTCGTGGCACGTCGAACACGTAAAGCCGTTTCCAAACCACCACCACACTCTAGCCAGAGTAGTATCAGTGTTTGACTTATTGAAGAGAGTCCTCATGAAGAATTTGTTAGCCAGCATTTACTATGATTCAGCCCATCCTGCGCGATACGGAGGAGTTCAAAAATTGTATCGTGCTGCCAAAACCCGACTCAAAAGTGTCCGTTTAGCTCAAGTGCAACGATGGTTACAAGCCACGTACACCTTACACAAGCCCATTCGACAAAAAGTTTTCTAGAAATCGCACCCGAGTGGAGGGCATCGATCATCGACGGCAAGCCGATTTAGCCGATGTCTCTCATTTGGCCACCTACAATCGTGGTTACAAATATTTATTTTCTGTCGTCGACGTCTTTTTCAAATTTGCTTGGGTCGTGCCTTGACTTCCAAATCGAGCATTGAGTTAGTGCGAGCCCGATAACTGGTGTTGAAACAAAGCGGTCTTCACGCTCTTCGATGACAAACCGACAAAGGCACCCAATTTCTGAACCAAGCTTTCCAAAAACAATTAAAGAAACGAGACATTCATTTTCTCACCACCATGAAGCCCGAAACCAAAGCCAGCATCGTGAAACGTTTTCACCGTACCTTGAAAGAATGCATGTGGAAATATTTTACGCATCAACACACTTTCAAGTACATCGACGTCTTACGGCACCTGGTCAAAGCGTACAACCAATCTTACCATCGGAGCATCGGATATGCCCCTGAGGAAGTGACTCCCCAAAACAAAGCGACCGTCTTCGAGAGCCTGTTTCGTACGTCCCCGATTGTGGCTGCCCCCAAGAAAGATGGAGTGTTGACGACGGGAGAATGGGTGCGCATTGGTAAAACCAAAAGCACTTTTGACAAAGATTACTTACCAAACTGGACCACCGAATTGTTTCGTGTCACTGGACGAGTGCGTGGCCGTCATCCTGCCGGCTATGAATTGGAAGACATGAACGGGGAAGTGTTTAAAGGAACGTTCTACTTGCCCGAGTTACAACGAGTGACCAAACAAGAAGACGAAGTGTACGACATCGATAGCATTCTCGATGAAATAACCCGTAAAGTGGGAAAACGACGTATCAGAGAAGTCAAAGTACGTTGGAAAGGATATCCTCCCAGTTTTGATTCTTGGTTCGACGCTTCGCAAGTCATCGACTATAAAAAGAAGTGACCATCATGCCCTTCAACTCAGCCTCAACCACAACAGTGACCACTCCTTCTCCGAGTTCTTCTCTGCAAGATCTGCAAAAGCAACCCTTATGGGTATGGTGTGGAGAACGTGTCTCTAAAATGCAAATCGTCTTTTTCTGCCAAATCTTTGTGGCGTATTGTGTCATCGGTACTGCCATTGACAATCTGAGTTTGCAACAAGGAGACAAACAATTGTGGATCATTCTACTGAGCAGTTGCATAGGTTACCTTCTACCCAAACCTTTTCTGAAATACTCTAACGGTAACAACGGGAGTCTTGCGACCAACGTCAGTCGCCCTCCTAACAGTCACCACCAAAACAACAATAACCCTCTTTTCGGCACTCCTCCGAGTTCGAGTGACCCGTCGGACAGCAGAACTCTGGAATTATGAATAAGCAATTTTACTTAACTTTACCCAGTGACAGTTCCATGGATATGTTTCCTCACAATATTTTGTGCTTATTCACGGCCAAATTATCTCAGGCCATCCAATTGGATCACGAAGTCCATTGGGAAGTGGCTTTGGTCGAAATGATTCGCCCTACACAAATCAAAAACATCACTGAAAATCAAAACATTTTTAAGGTCGAAGTTCTGAACGACTAAGTGCAACAATACTTGAATGAAAACGAAACTGTAGATTCCTCTATGAAACGACCAGTGTCACCCGATACTCCGCGGTACATCTATCTGATGAAAATTCCTGCACGCTATTATTTTAACGGTCAACATCTGGACACGATTACTTCCAAATTCAGAGCGTTGTTTGGCAAAGCCTTGGACAGAACGAAACGAACTATCACGATCGAGTACCATAAAGTGGTTCGTCGCCTGCTGATGAAAATTTTGGATGCCAAAACGTTGTCCATTTTTGTCCTGAATTGTTTGACATATTGGGTGGAGACCTCAAGATGATCAAGGTGCCACTCATGCCACCCATCACCAACAACTTGAATTTTTCGAAGCTTTTTCGTCACCCTGTAGAACTGAACCAAGGATTAAAATTTGAACTTTGTGTACTCTGATGTGGTGGAGTACAACGTGGTGGGACACATCCGCACCGTTACTGCGAGTCATTTCTTTCAAAGAGGATTCTGCCACGACGAATAACGAGGAAGGTGGAAACACTTATCACGTTCACCGCGAATTTGTACATCCTCACTATTTGCCCGTCAGTAAGTCGTATTTCGACACTGTCAACATTACTATAAAAGGAGATCTGGGACAAAATATTATATTCCACAAAGGGAAAGTCACAGTGAAACTCCATTTTCGAAAACGATTCTCTAACGACTTGTGAGTCATATATCATGTGTACCGATAAGTCGCTCGACAGCGAGGACGTGGTTTAGGAGATATGCTGAAATCGACGTTTCGTTCGGTGACCCCCATTTTCAAACCGATGGTGACATGAGGATTGCACGCCTTGAAAGATGCCGCTTTGACGCAAGGCAAAGAAATTCTCCAAAATGTCATCATTGACAAACAAAACCCCAAAGAAGCCTTCTTGAGAGCAGGTAAAAATGTCTTGCTTCAAACTGGAAAAGACATTTTGGGCCGATGAGAAACTCTTATAAATGCACTGGACACTGCCAAGTCAGGTTTTCCTGCTTCCCTGACGCAACAGCAAGGACAAGGCAGAAAGAGACGATGAAGACTCCCCTCCAGAGGACTTCACACACACACAGATAAAAAGACAAAGAAAAAAAGAACCGTCATAGAATTAGACGTTTTGGATTATTAAATAAAAAATTATGCACCGAGAGTCTTTCGCATGTTCCAAGTTGGAAATGGATCTGTTTGCCATGCCACCCACTATGATCACGAGGCAAGAATCCCAATAGGTAGACTTTCATCCCATCTTCTCTTTAACGACTTCAGTCCCCATCGTATTTGAAATCAAAGAACAGCCCGAAGATTACATCGATCTGAATAGCACTTACTTGTACCTGAAAGTCAAAGTGATCAAAACGGACGACACCAATCCTGAAGCCTACGCTAGAGAAGTAGCTCCCGTCAACAATTTCATGCATTCCTTGTTCAGGGAAATGAATTTGTATCTGAATAACAAACTAGTCAGCAGCAGCATGGATACTTACCCTTACCGAGCGTACCTCGAAAATCTCTTGACGTACGGAAAAGATGCCAAAAAGACTCATCTGGATCCCTGCGTAGTATGGAAACCTGACACAGCAGGTGAGGACAAGTTTAACGACACATTCCCAACATCAGCTGACGATCCTCAAAATGTGGGCTTTAACGACTGTCGAAAGAAAATCCTGCAAGGACGTAGTTTAGAACTGATGGATCGTTTGCATTTGAACATGTGGTTGCAAGAAAAGTATTTGCTGAACGGGGTGTATATCCGCCTGAGACTGAATTGCAGTAGTACCGTTTTCCATTTGATGGCCAATGCCAACGAGTACAAAACCATAATCCAAGAAGCCAGACTCTAAGTGCGACGCGTGGAAGTTTTACCTAAAAGTGGGAAAGGACATCAGCCACACCATTGCCGCTGAACTCCCATCCAAGATCGATGATCATCTGTTCCAAGGACAGTTACCCAAACGTTTAATCGTCAACAACAAATCCCTCAACGGAGCCGTCACTGCCAATCCTTTAGAGTTTAAGCACTATAGAGTGTCCAAGATCGAAGTCAGTCGCGGTGGCAAGACATTGTGTACCAGACCCTTTGAACCTTAATTGGCTGAGAAGAATTACTTGAGATTGTACTTGTCCCTGTACGAAGCCACCGGACAGTTAGGGACCAACAGCAGCCACGGCATTTCGCAGAAGCTCTAACCGAGACGGTGAACGTCGTCTTGTATGCCGAATTCGACAACAATCGGAAGTCAACAGTTTGAGAGCAGCAATTATAGACTATTAGAAGCTATGGAGGATTCTTATCCATCTTTGAATGATAGAGCCTCTTTGGAAATGGAATGGGAGGATATCTTGGAAGCAGAACCACTCACAAAAAGACAAAGACGAAGAGGACATGGTGATGTCCAGATGTACTGAACAAGAACAACATTTAGTCTCCTACTTTGCCAATCACCTGGCAGAAACAATTACAGGGTTGACCATGAAAGATTGCTATGGATGTCAAAACGATCATCCCAGTCAAATTCAGCACGATAAATGTCTGATGATGAGCCAAGAAGAAAAATTGGACGAGTGTCTGGATGACGCTTGGGGTCTCATCTCAGAAGAAGCAGTGTTGCATCAGTGGTATAAAGACTTGCGTGATCATTCCTCCCCTCCATCGACTGCTCTGGAGATCCGTCACATCGAACCTCTCTTTGCACAGAGAACGGAGATGAAGCGAAGAGACGTTTACTTGAAGAGATTTTCAAGCAAAAAGTCAGAATTGAATTGATGACTTATAATCACTTGTGAAACAAGAAAAACAAAATAAAATGGATACCTGGGAACTTTATTACCTTTTCAAAAACAGTTCGTACACCGCTTCTTGGAATCCTGTTGTGCGCTAAAGATGAACTTCCTCATCGCAAACCAAAAGACCATCAAGCGTTTGTCGTCAACACGGATGACAGTCATCTTCCAGGAACCCACTGGGTAGCCGTCTACTTTCCCGAAGATGGCCATGTGGAGTATTTTGATTCGTATGGATTACCGCCTTTGGAATACGACATCATCGCCTTTATGAGAAGAAATGCCCAGACTACACGATTCCGTAATGTGAAATTACAAGGAACAGATTCCATGGCGTGTGGAAAATATTGTGTGTATTTTCTTCATCAACACAGTCTTGGATATCCATTAGAACATTTAGTGACTCTTCTAGAAACGGTCACAAAGTAGATAGATCGTTTTGTGACCATTATGGCTATCTCTTGTCTTTAGTTAGGAAACGTAGTGTACATCAATGGCCAAATGACTTCCATTAGTAGCAGTCTAACTTGACTTCACAACGTTGTCAACCTTGTCAAAAATTTATTTGAAAATAAAATGTGTTGATCTTATTTATTTGTTGGTTGTTTGTTGATTAAAGAAAATGTATTTTGAAAAAAGGGTGTCTGTGGTTTGTTTTAATTTTTTTTTATCAATATATATGCTCTTTGACTTCTCTCTATCCCTCTACCTTCGATGAGCACTATCGTTCCTACCAAAAAGCCGTAGGGATGTTTCTATCGTGTTCGCGCTTGAGACATAAAGCGGTGAGGTCTCCAGTCTGGCCATCCATTGTTGACTCGTGAACACGTGAAGTTGTCTTCAAAACTAGCTAATCTGAAAGAAGCCCACGTCCATTTACATCGTGTCAGGCAACACCTGATGTCAAAGCCTGAAGAGATAGAACGCATAAAGCGACACAAGACCTCATATAAGAGGTCTTAAGAGAAGTGATAAAAAAGGAACAAGAAGAGTGGACAGAGTAGTACATACGTCAGAAGCATCAGCAACAGCAACAGCAGCAGCAAAAACAACAACAGCAGCAATAGCCAGAAAGAGGTTTTGTGGACTGCCATGTGGACACCAAGGAGTTCTCCTTCCGTAGAATCAGGCCATATCCCATGGGAAAGCCTGCAGCGAGACGGGGACGAAATCCCAGGCGATAAGAGAGATTGCCAAAACTCTTAACAAACAAAACAGCCCTTTTCAGCGCTACTCCAAACATCTAGAAAAGGCATACTACTCTATTGCCAAATTTGTCTGTTTTTGTGTGTTGGTCTCTGAGTGTGTTTGTAACTGATGGGATAGAAGTGTGTCTATAAACACTTCGTTTCCCTGGCTTGTAAGATAGTGTGTTGTGTGTGTGTGTGTGTTTGTTTGTTTTAGGGTTGTATGTATGGATAGTAATAAAGTGTGTTTGTAGGTAAAAAGTGGAAGTGAGTGTTTCTTTTAGATCCGCGTGGTGCATATTTTGGTTGTGGTGTGGATATTGTTAGTTTTTGTGTAAGGGGTGTTTTTATTCACGTCCGTGCTTCACACATATAATGCGTAGCGTTCGTCAGTCTGGTCACCCATCGTTAACTAGTCAAGATAGAAGAAAATGGGTAACAGGAGATCTCGGCCCATAACGGAGTCGGTCCAGAATGGAGTCGGTCCAGAACAAAGTCGGCCCATTAGAGTTTCGGCCCAAGCAAATTTAATTAAGAAATTTCCCCATAACATACCCGGCCCATACCGGAGTCGGCACACAACAAAGTCGGCCTTTACCTTGATCTTGTATAGCTTCGTAACACTTGTTATTGAACAAGAGCCAATATTGTCCGTTTCTGACACAAAGTTTTGATTTTTTGGTGATCTTGTACGTGTTTGTCAAACCTGTTGTTATTGAACAAGAAATATTTAATCTAAACATGTTATTTGCTAACTAATTAATTAAACATTAATGAATATGCAAATTTTGTGAGTCTGATTAACCGTGAGGAGAACAATCACATTCTTTTGTAGCCCAGTTTAAAGACATGGAGGGCCGACTTTACCAGTACTGGGCGGAGTATTCCAAGGGAGAGATAATTGCTTAAAAACTACAGAGGCAGTATGTTCATATTTATGGCCCTGCCAACGACTGATTTAGTGAATAATTTATTGTTATTAGTCGCTGAAATAGAACCTAAAAATATCGCATGTTGTTATTTTTCTTGTCAACTCTTTCTTAGTGGAATTAATTAAAGTATATAAAAAAAAATGTAGTCATGCAGGAGCACATATTCCAGTTAAATTAAATATTACTTGTTCTTCATATTAATAGTAATGTATCTTAATCAAATCAATGTTGAATGTTCGGGATCTTAAATGTCATCAAACAACCTTCAGTCTAAAATTGTTAACCCTATGGACTTTTTTCAGGTACCAATTTTGTCAAGAAAAGATCACATCTGTATTTACTGCTGATAATAAATAAATATAAATAAAACATTTAATTACTATTCGTATCAAGAGAAAGAATATTAAAGGGCAAAGACGGACAGATACAAAATTTTATCAAGAAAAATAAATGCATAGAAATCTGAAATGCTTACTTTGTCTGTATGCTTATCATTTACTACAAAATAATATATATTTAAGTCATTTAACAATACGGCCTTACAAGAACAAAGACGTTTTAAAGTTAGAATAATGGAAAATATTTACTGTTGATACAAATTTTACAGTATATGGATGAGAAGTGCGACTGTAAACAGATTCGCAGGTGTCAACACATCTTTACTATTACTAATAGTAGACCAAATACGTACTATCGTAGAACTCTGTTAACATTTAAGAGTGGCGGGACAAGGACAGTTTCAAAATGTTGATTATGCAGTATAATTTAATTAATCTGGGATTATGATTTTTCCCACTATATTTCTATTTCATAATATACGACCGTTGAAAGAAACATACAAAGAATATAAAATATGAACAAAGAAAACATTACATCCACATCAGTATTATATAAATTGTGGACCTAAAGGCTGACTGAACATATAATGGGCCGAGTACGTAATAGGTTGAGTTCGTTATGTGGACCGATTACGTTATGGATCAAGTACGTTATGGGCCGATTTGAGTAGGTCGAGTTCGTTAACGGGCCGACTCTGCTACGAGTCGAGTAGTCCCGCATTCAAGAAAATGAGTAAGATTTCCAAACTGATGGAACTCCAGATGCACCTGGAGCATGCCCGTCGCCTCCTAGACGAGTTGGCCATGGAGGCGATCATGGAACAAGCAAGTGTAAAAGAGAAGGAGGAGGAAAAACAGAAGAAAGAAGAGGAGAAGGAAAAGAGACGGCCAATCTTGCCTCACCTCATTCTAAGGCAAACGTGTGAGGTAAAGCCTGCAGTGAGGACACCATCACCTCCACAATGCCAAGCACCACAACCACTGCCAGCACCGAGAGCCGCTGTCCCCCAGATAGAGAACTGGGACGTAGAACTGGAGAGACAGCGGCATGAGTGAGAGCCGCGGAGACCTCAGCATCTAACGGTCTGGAATAGACGAAGGAGAGAAGTCTTCACTATCCCACAAATTGAGGAATGGGATATTGAAGCCAATCAAGCTGCTTCCGCACTCCCAACCACACTCATAAATTGGAAGCAAGATTGGAGTCGGCGTTGTGCGTTGGGGGCCAGACCTGGGAGATGTAATCATTAACCAGGTGCATTTGGAGTTTTAAAAAAAAACAACAGCCTTTCTCAGGGCTAACCAGATCTCTAGAAAAGAGAGACTGATAAAGTTGCCAATGATATTAGTATTTGTTGGTAGTGTGTGTATGTGTCTTTCCCTTACCAAAACCCTTGTCCCTACACTAATGAGTGTTTGCTTTGTGTGAAAGTGGAGTAGTGTGACTAAAAACACTAACTCACTTGTCTGATGTGATTGTAGGTGATGGCGTGTTATTTAAATAAAAACTTTCCTTCTCCACTATGTGCTGGTAGAACGTATAGTGGTTTTGTTGGTATTAGTGTGTTGGTTTGTATACAAAATTTATTTTAGGTCAGCACTATTTTCTCTGTGGACTGTTTGTTATGTGATATGTGTAGTTGGTGACAGGGGATGTTTTCCTTCACGTCCATGTTTGAGGTATATAAAATGTAGCGTTTGTCATTCGCGCCAATCAACATTGAATAGTTAGCGATGGCTAGCATTATCCTAGAGAAGTTACAGAAGTTGCAGGGGGTACTGGATGATTTGGGGGTGGTGGAGAAGATGTTAGTCAGGTTGGAGTATGATTCTTATAGCCCCCACAGAGTCAACATGGAAATCAACAATTTGAGGAAGGAAAAAGAAAGACTAAAAGAACTCTTCAAACAGGAAAAAGTAGAAAAGGAGGATCAAGAGGAAAAAGAACAGATGAGAAGATATAATGAAAAACTATAATGAAAGAGAAAGAAAATGAAAAGTGAAAAAAAGAGGAGGAGGAGAAGGAGGAGGAGGAAAAGGATTAGAAGAAGTAGCCAAATGTGGTGAAGAAGATAAGAAACTGGTGGAAAAGAAGAAGAGAGGAGAGACAGTAGAAGAAGAAACCCAAAGACCCTTTTCAGGGTCACACATATCTCTGGAAAAGATGCCTATTATCTCTTGCATAAAATATTTTTAGTCGGTTGTATAGTTGTTTGTTTGATAGATTTATGTAGATAAATCAATGTATGTCTATGTCTCTGTCTGTGTCTCTAACCATGTCTCTATGTCTATGTCTCTATTATATTTGTCCCTTGTTCCTAGACTAACGCGTATTCAGGTCAGCTCCTTGCAACACTGTTCCTCACTGATCCGCCCGATTGAGGTCAGCCACTTGCAACATTGTTGCCATTATTTCCCTAGTGTCCAGTACCGTGACGTCACCCTTCTCCATTTCCCCTTGTCCCTAGACAGTCCCAATACATTGTCGCTATACATTCCCTATGTTAAATTCCCATTGTCCTTAGGCAGTCCCACAATGAAAAATTCCCCTTTATCCCTAGGGGTACAAACACCCAAATTTAACATTAAGTCCCCATTGTCCCAGGAGTATCCCACTCTACTACTATCGCTTTAATATGCAGTGTAAAAAGTATTGTACCTAACTAATTTCACATTCTGCTGGTAGAAAAAGTATTAAAATTGAGTTTCTAAAAAAAGGATTTTGTGAAAACAGTACTAACAGTCTAGACCAAATGAAAGAAAGTTTTAAATGAATATTGTTTCATCCAGTGAAAATTACCCAGAATGAGGTTTTAGATTCTCTAAAAAATTAAAAATATAAAAGGACTTGATCAAATTGTTTCAGAGCAGAATTTTTAAATATATTCTGGACTGATATTGAGGAATTTGTTTTCAGAGCTTTTAACGAAGCAAGTGACACTTGATCGCCACGTGATCTTTTTCATCAGCTTTGCGACATGGAACAATAACTTGTATACCTAAGGTAGATAAAAGAAACCAGTATTTACAAAACTGGCGCCGTATATCTTTATTTAATGTCGTTTACAAATTAGCATCATGATGTATGGCCAAAAGAATAAATTAAGTACTAAATTATTTAATATCTTAAGGAGCGTGTTAAAATGACTTTATAGCTAAATGTTTGAATGTTTTTGAGGCTCCAGACAGAATGACCTACTATCTTCATATCTTTTTTTTATTTTTTAATGTGCGGAATGTTTTTAAATATTATTATTTTACGAAAACATAAAACGTATTAAATAGCTACGTTTTGTGAGTGGATGAAAGGAAATATTTCATGAGTGAAGTGGAAAAGATTGCATTGTCACGAGTGGCGAAACCATTTGCGATAACGCAAAATGTTTCCAGTTCACGAGTCTTTATATCTGCTAAAATAAAACCAAGATTTTCCTTTTATCATATAATAATTAAGGCAAAACAAGTTTAAGACAGCGAATTTTAACAAATTTAGCTCATGCAAATAATGCTTCATGTTGTGCATTTTATTGAATTAATGACTATTTGCAAACGAAAATTATTTTCTTTAACGCATTTCTCGCGCAGATTGATATAGTAAACACTGTCAGGGTGGTCTCTTGACACATCACCGAGTGATCACATCTGACAGATTTCAGAGTATAAAATCTTTAAACAAACTATATTAATGTTTGTGAGTTTACTTCTGTGGATTTTGGTTTTTTATTTTGTTCATTTCTGCATTAAAAACGTGAATATTTGTCCTTGGAAAGCTTGGAGTCTAGTTCAATAACAGACGTTGCACCCAAATTTCATTTTGATCACTCATTTTCGGTTAACAATCAAGACTAATCAATCCCCGATTTCGCCATCGTTTTCAAACATGATAATGATTGTGTTGAGAGTTAGAATTGCAACTTAAACAATTTTATTACTGTATTTAAGCAAAATGTTTTCCTAAAAATGTATCTGTTTGTTGTAGAGTTGCCATTTTATTAAAAAAAAAAAAAAACCAATAAAATACTTTGAAAAAATTATGTATTCTTGGGGTTTAACATTTGAACAGGGAACAATATAAAAGTTACAGGTGTACCGAATGCTTTCAGCTACTGAAGACAGAGGTCAAACCAATCAAAGAGTTATGTTCAGCAGGTAAATCCGAAAGTAGCAAGTCTCCTCTTTTCCAAACAAGTATATCCATTTCAATCTTTAACAACAGAGATGTGTCATGAAAAACATGTATTTATGATAAGTCGTGTGATTTAAACTCAGTATAAATCTCGCAAAAGTTTCTATGTAGACGCTCACTACTTGATACCAGTGCTTTTAATGAATGCTTAAAGGATGAATGATTATAGTGCTCTCTCTCTCTCTCTCGATCGATCGATCGATCGCGATCGATCGATCAATCGATCGATATATTTCACATTCAGTATTGAGCAACCGAACGTGAATCCTTGGGTTGACCCTTGAACAGAGATCCACATTCCACTGCTCATACTCCTGGTTACATCATCTACTAAAATCATGACGACTATGTATCTACACAGCTACCTACATACAAACATTTTTCTATATTAAATCTATTTGCATATAGCTAATAATCTTTTAAAATCATAAAATAGTGATTTTATGCCTGATTTAAATCTAGGATCTAAGAATCCGTATAGAACAACGTTCACAATACTGTTCAAAAAGTAAAGCCTAAAGAAGAAAAACACGAGTAATGTTTCTGTGGAATCAAGGTCAAGGAGAAATCCATCCGTCTTGGCCATAGTTGACAATAATACCACGTAGATAATAAGTGTAAATACGAAAAGGGATGTCAAGATGAACATGATCAGTGTCTTTCTCCTTGCTCTGGAAAATGTTGCGTCCTCCACAACAGAACTGTCTTGCGAAGACCAATCTATGGTGACGTCCAGGAAAATATCTGTAACTCTTTCAGCTTCTTGATCGAGTGAAAACTTGTGACAAACTCCACCCGTTCCCAGTTCTTCAATTTTTCCGTGCATTTCCATTGATTCGCCGACCGCTGTTTGGTCAGGATCTTTGCCTTTCCTGTCTGTTGAATTCTGGGAACTACTTTCCGAACAGATTTCGAATTCTGCGCTAAGAGGATTTAATATACAGCTTTTTGTCATTAATTCACTGTTAGTTTTCCTTCCTAGCTTTATATTTCCTAAGCTATATTCAAAGTTGTCATCGATGACTGAACATTGTCTCCATTTTTCAGCACAATCTTTCTTTAATAAGTGCCTTTCTTCAAGACATTTGTACATTTGGCTTGGGCCGATGCAACGGGATACACCAGAACAGTTTTCTGGTACATGAGTTTCGTCTAAACACCGAAAATTTTTATTAGTTCGACCATTGTTACAAGGCTTAACGTTTACTCTCTGTCTTTTTAACGTAAAAGACGTCGAAGCTGTGATCCTTCCGTCTAAATTGCAGAAAACTTTCCTTAACACCAAAATATTCATCAACATAGAGGTAAGCATGAGCATCCCGATCGGAATAAGAAAGGTACTCAACAAGTAGAGGAAAGGAAGCCATGTTTCTGATGATATTTCATCACAGACTAGAACCTCCACTGCTCGTCCTTTATAGGCTATCAATTTCAATTTCCGTTCCCATATGAAAAGAACCGGAAATGACGAAATGAATGAAATTATCACTGTGCATAAACACTGCTTGATTTTGCATGAAGTGAGCACTTGCTGCTTAAAAGAGCCACATATTTTTCGATAACGATCCAAGGCGATCAAGAACAAGGTCTGCCCTGAGCCCAAGGTGGTGAAGACGTTAAAGAAACATTTTGCCTTACATTCCCACTGGTTCCACAGGTTGTACCAATGAAGCTGAGAAACTGCTTCCAATGGGAGAGTCGTAAAACAGCTGATAAGATCATAGGCAGCAAGTAAAAGGACAAAAACACGGAAACCACACTTCGGATACTTTAGCCAATACACGAGAAGAATAAATATGTTGGCCATGACGCCTACCGATGTTTCTACAAATACAAGAATCGTAACAGGTTCGAGCGCCGACCTTATGTTTTCACTTAAAACATTCATATCTGTCAACGGTCCGTTAGGCTGAATATTCTGTTCTGTATCCATAACATCCTCACACTTTTGATCATCTAAATATTTATGACGCACATTAATGGTAAAAGGTTTAATTTTGGTCCATAAAAGGCATGATCCGTATTTCAGTCAATGTCTATGGATTTGAAGAAATTCTAACATAGTAAATCTCTCTAAACTGACAAACGGTTTCCTAGCAAATAATCCGTTCAGTTCAGTATAGTCAATTCAACATACGGTCGCATACCAAAAGCTGAAAATGTCTTTAATCAACTAACGAAGCAGTAGAGTTTCGGTACCAGTGCAGATATTCAGTCTAAGAATATGAAGCTTGGTCATAAATCACGTTTCTTCCAGATTGCTTTGATTACAAGGTAATTGTCACTTCATATATCGAAATGTACACTCCATGAATAAAACTAATTTACTTTGTACGAAACTGCGCACTTCAAAGTTTCAAGAAAATTTGCAGATGTAACGCGGTAATAATATAAGCAATAGTACAGCTCATAAAATGGAGCAATGCTCTCAAATTGCGTTTTAGTTCATAGTTTTGCAGGAGCTGAAACTGAATCAAATGCACTGCTTAATTTGGTTAGAGTTTTGTATGCAAGACAATATGGACATGATACAGATAGTCCAAGAAATTAGTCTCTATAGTACGCTTCATGAACATCCTTTCCTTGCTATTGCGACAAATAACATTAGAAATAGTATCCCAACGATTTCTCCCACCAAGATTATAAAGCCATGAATGCACTTTGATTTTTGTTTCATGAATCGATAGAAGAGTGATAATGACAGTACGCAGAAGCTTGACAAAGGAGAGATAAACATAATGCAGGTATTAATTATTTATTTGGAAATAAACGCAAAACAGGAAAGTCTTTTGCTGACTTCCTGGCATCTCAACGGCTTATTGATCACTCAGCTTCCCTGAACCAATTCGACAGACTGACTTAATCCCAAAATAAACCATGCATTGTTTTAATGTGTTGAAGTTAACATTCGTGTCAACATTTGTTCATATATGTGTTTCGATTTTTGCTACAGTACATTATCGTATGTTTAGTAACCAATACGTGTTTTCTTGAACGTGTAGATCGAACATTTTCTATTCATTTGTATTTTATTGTTTGGGTATTGTATTAAACCACCTTAGTTTATTTCATGTCTATACTCGCTAATTGAAGTCAGAAAAAACAATTCATTAATAACTTGAGGAGAGCGATTTCTGCTATTGTCTTGGTGTTGATAGTGGTGCTGATTTTTTTCACTTCAAATTAAGTTAAATTCCCAATGTCTTTCACAACATATCTATACAGGCATTGTCATCAATCCTAACAAAAAAGCTGAAGAAAACACAGGTCGCTAATTAATCTGAGAACTATAGTGAGTATATCATTGTATGTCTTATGTAAATAGTCCTTTATTGCAAATCCTAAAAAGCGTCCACTGGCATCCATTTAAACTGATAGACCTTTTCCTTCCTCGTAGAATAGTCTAATAGATCGAATGGCAGTATGTTTCAAGATAAATTATAATACCACTTTTACCCTGCAACCGGAAACAACGCCATATGGCAGCATATTTACGTGCTTGATATTACTGATTTGTCAGTAGCAGTACAAGTACACCCTTGACATTACCGTCGAAATAACGACGACAAACAGATGTAAAGAGGGAATCAAAAAACCGATGATGTACTAAAGGTCGTTGCGTATTTGTCACAATTTGATCGTTCCATTGTTGTGTAACATTATTTATGCATCAAAGGTGATAGCTCTAACCTGGTTAAACGTTACATTTAATATTGTTCAAAACAATTCTTATCTTGATTTTGCTTCCTTATAATTTTTTAAAGAAGTGGATGACACGTAAAATAATTTCTGCTCGGCAAGCAACTGCCATGGTCGTTAAGTAGGCAGTGACCCACTCTTAGATCAGACTCTCACTACTGTCTAATTGCTAATGGTTTGCTGGAATATGCCTCAGTCGAACTGACCACTGGTCTGTTGGAATCACTTAGAGGCAGTGCTGGATTAACAGTTATAGATAGGGTAATTCAAATCGCCCTCGTTTTAGTGATGTAGAGTTAATTTTTAACATCACAGCTCACGTGAACACTTTTGAGATCATTTCTAGTGTGTGATTTAGATTTTTTTTGACGTAGCTTTAACAATTATAGTCATATCGCTACGATGTCTTCAGTGTGGTGGTTTACAGTGATATCTAGCACATGGGCATCATGCTGCAGACATGTAGAATCATGTCCCCACCCAGTCACAAGATCCTGAAACTAGGCTGACCAGTCCTAACACTTACTGTAAACTAGTACCATTTTCAGAAGTCTTTGGTATGGCTCGTCCGGGGAAAGGTTTGACGTCACAGATTATTCTATTTCTGCAGAAATCATTTCCAGTATCACAGCTTACGATATTAATATAGTGATAATTTCTAACGTCACAGCTTACATTATTACTTTAGAGACAAGTCCTAATTTCACAGATTACACGTTTACTATTTAGCATGATATTAAGAGGGGTGATTTGACATTGGGGAGAACAGCTGATTGAGGAATTTGCAGTGTGAAAAGAGAACGAAAGGAGGGAACAATCGAAAAAGGAAAAGAATGAATGAAAAATAGAATGAATACAAATTATTTTTATAAATAATACTATCTGCAATCGAAAAGCTTATACAAACTATAAATAATGGAATTTATCTCACTTGGCTCGTGGAATGTTTAGTGTAAGTAACCTAACTTTGGCTCTGAGCGAGACGGCCATTCTGATTCTCTGGACTAGCAGGTATTATTATAATTTTGTGTCTGATTTATTTTCAAAAGTTATATTGCAATTTTATGCGACCTCTTTGTGTTTCGAATGAATAGCTTACTTCTGGAATATTGGGATATAACGGGACAAAACAGATGTTTGACCTTATAATACATTTTGTCGCTAGACTGAATAAATCTAATTGTAAAGATTGACCTTATTTTGATGCATGACCTTATTACAATGGTTCGCCTTACACTGATGCATGACCTTATTATAATGGTTCGCCTTACACTGATGCATGACCTTGTTATAATGGTTCGCCTTACTCTGATGCATGACCTTGTTATAATGGTTCACTTGACTCTATGCTTGACATTATTATAACGGTTCGCCATACTCTGATGCTTGACATATCTTAAAGGTTGATCATATATTGATGTATGACGTTACTCTGATGCATAACCTTACTGTAAACGTTGACGTTATTCTCTTGCATAACCTAATTGTAAACGTTGACCTTACTCTGATGCATAACCTTATTGTAAACGTTGACCTTACACTAATGTATGACCTTATTGTAAACGTTGACCTTACACTAATGTATGACCTTATTGTAAAGATTGACCCTACTCTGAGGTATATTCTTATTAGAATAGTTTACTTTACTCTGATGTATGACCTTATTGTAAATGTTGACCTTATTTTGATAACTGGCTTATTGTAAAGGTTAACCTAACTCCCATGCATGACCTTATTGTAAAGGTTAACCTAACTCCTATGCATGACCTTGTTGTAAAGGTTAACCTAACTCCCATGCATGACCTTATTGTAAAGGTTAACCTAACTCCCATGCATGACCTTGTTGTAAAGGTTGATCTGGCTCTAAAGGATAACGTTATTATAATGGTTCATAATACACTGATGTCTGACCCTATTGTAAACGTTCACCTTACTCTGATGCATGACGGGTAGGTTAGTGAACTAAAGGGCTCGCTTTTACAGATCGCTCAGATATCTTGGCTTGACTAACTTTGGTATGTGAAAAAGCTTGCTAGTTGCTTCCCGTGGGTCTGTGGTTCTTTTCCGGGTCTTTCCAAGTTCATCCCCCCACCAAATATTCTGGCCGCCATGTGTAGCCTATCATGTGGTGACAAATGGCGTTAAACCCCACAAAACGTAATAAAACGGACCAAAGAATAATTCTATGTGTTGACCTCACTCTTATACATGACGTTAATGTAAATCATGTCTTTACTCCAATGGTTGACCTTATTTGAAATCTTGACCTTACATGGTGTGTATGACCTTTTATAATGGTGCAAATACTTTGATAGTGGACACTATTGCAAAGGTTTGCCTTATTTTAATGCTTTGACCTTATTGTAAAAGTTCGCTTTACTCTGATGTATGACTTATTGTAAAAGTTCGACTTACTCCGATGTTTGACCTTATTGTAAAAGTTCGACTTACTCCGATGTTTGACCTTATTGTAAAAGTTCGACTTACTCCGATGAATGACATTATTGTAAAGGTTAGCTTTACTCTGATGTATGACTTATTGTAAAAGTTCGACATACTCCGATGTTTGACCTTATTGTAAAAGTTAGCTTTACTCTGATGTATGACTTATTGTAAAAGTTCGACTTACTCCGATGAATGACATTATTGTAAAGGTTAGCTTTACTCTGATGTATGACTTATTGTAAAAGTTCGACTTACTCCGATGAATGACATTATTGTAAAGGTTAGCTTTACTCTGATGTATGACATATTGTAAAAGTTCGACTTACTCCGATGAATGACATTATTGTAAAGGTTAGCTTTACTCTGATGTATGACTTATTGTAAAAGTTCGACTTACTCCGATGAATGACATTATTGTAAAGGTTAGCTTTACTCTGATGTATGACTTATTGTAAAAGTTCGACTTACTCTGGTGTATGACCTTATTGTAAAGGTTCGACTTGCTCTGATGCATGACCTTATTGTAAACGTTCGACTTGCTCTGATATACGACCTTATTGTAAACGTTCCACTTACTCTGATGCATGACCTTCTTATGACCTATTGTAAAGGTTCATCCATGACTTTATTGTAAAGGTTGACCATACTCTAATAGATGGCCCTGTTATAACGGTTCATGATACTCTGACGGTTGACCTTATTCTGACGATTAACATTAATTTGATGAATGAGTTCGCGTAAATTTTGATCTTTTTCTGATGCATGATTTATTGTAACGGTTGACCTGCTGGAACGGTTGACCTGCTGGATGTATGACCTTATTTGAAAGGTTGGGCTTATTCTGATGCATGACTTTATTGTAAAGGTTGATCTTATTCTGATGCCTGACCTTATTGTAAAGGTTGATTCTATGGATGGCAAGTATTTCGCTCTGATCAATGTTTTTTTTTTTTACCTGTATCTTCTTTGGATGACTGAGCCATATGGATATTTCAAATTTTCATTAGTTTCTTTGATATATTACATATTTTAACATGTATTATTCGTTCTGGTTTGCCTTCTGCTTTGCATAGTTTGCACAATGTGCTGTTGTTTTGAGTTTTTGTTTCAAATTCACATAGTCCGTTTTGTATTTTCTAATTTTTCTTTCAATCTTTCATTTTCACCTAGTATTTCAATCCTTTCTAATGAGACAAATTCAAGGAAAAGTAAAAACAGAAATCATGCGAATGCTTGATTGTGAACAATAACGTTCTAAGTGAGGACGAAGAAAACGCAAAAGTCTTTCAATGATTTCTTTTGTGAGCAGTCAACTATACAAACCGAAAATTCACCACAAAATCATGAGTTAGCTCTACGAGATTCAACATATCCTCCACTTGATGAGATTAAAATAACCGAGGTTGATGTTTATACTGTCTTACTAGGTTTAAATCCATGGAAAGCACGTGGCCCGGACTTACTGCACCATAAATTACTGCAAACAATTGCACTGTCAATTAAATATCCACTATGTAACTTATTCAATATCTCCCTACAAACTTCAGTGTTTCAAGATCACTGGAAACTAGCAAACTTAGTACCTGTGCATAAAAAAGGTTCTAAAATCATTGTGTCAAACTATCGCCCTATATCTTTACCATGTACTTTGTCTAAAGCTTTTGAGAAGTGTGTACATTAATATTTAAACAATTATATTGTGCAACACGACATAATTTCACAAAATCAGTTAGGTTTTCACCAGGTGATTCGACATCAGTTAACAAACATTTACAATACAATTTTTTTTTTTTGCTGCACCAAGTAAAGAAGATTAGAAAAGTTTTCTTCGATATTAGCAAGGCTTTCTCTCAAAATTAACAACTATCGGTATTCATGGAAATCTGTTATTATGGTTTGAAAGTTATTTACTGTCAAGAAGACAAAGAGTTATCATAAATTCTAAATCCTCAGATGTTCGACGTATTAATGCTGGAGTCTCCAAGGCGTCTATTTTGGAATCACTATTATCTGTAATCTTCATCAATGATATTGTGGAGAATATAGAAGCATCAATCAAACTATTTGCTGACGATACAGAATTATATTTAATAGATGATAACCAGATCACTGCTGGTGAAATCTTCAACACTGATATTCAAAAGATTCTTGAGATGGTCCAGACGGCGGTAAATTACATTTAATCCAGACAAGACTGAATCAATGTTAATAACACGAAAACGGAACCAGAACCGCCATCCTATATTATTCATGACCGAAACAAACCTACAAGAGGTTTCTCAGCACAGACATCTGACCATTATATTATCCAGTGATGTCACTTTGCACGCACATTATTACATACATTTCTGACAAAGCCTAGGAAAAATTAAATTGTTTAAAAGTCTCAAATTCATACTAGATCGATTATCCTTGGAAAAAATGTACAAATCTTATATTATTCCAATTTTTGAATACGCTGATCACATTTGGGACAATTGTACAATGAATGATAAAGAACGCCTAGAGAGAATAAATGTTGAGATGAGAATAATAACGGGCGCATCCAAAAGTGTATCTCTTTCAAAACTGTACCATGAAACTAGCTGGGAAAGCCTAAACTCTTGACGCTATAAGCCTAAACTGCTTCAGTTATTTAAAATTTACCAAGGACTAGCGCTCGCATATCTCCAAGACTTGATTCGACCTTTGTTTGCAGAATATAAGACATACTCCATTCAATCTTTAAACGATCTTCGACCCCCAATGTATAGAATGGCCTTGTTCTACATTTCGTTTCTACCTTCTACGATTCCAATATATAACTTGTTACCAGTTGATTTGAGAAAGAACCCTTCCATACATCGCTATAAAGAAACCCCTCCATGTTACTTCTGTGCTGGTGACAAAATGTCTCAGATCATGCATGCTAAGCTTAGAACAAATTGTGGTAACTAATATTACTATTTATATACGAATCATGTATGTAATTGCATGCATATTTTCTGTAAAACCATTTGTATCGACATCGAGATCCTTGATGTTATATGTTCTTTCTTATTACAATTGGACAGACAGTGCTAATAAGCTTATGCTTTCTACTGAACCGTCCAAATCATATGTTTGTAATTGTATTTGACAAAGTTTCTTAAATAAATATGGTTTAAACTAAATAAAGTAAACATTGTCATGCTGTTCAAAATAAATTGATCTATTCTGTTTATTTTGGATAAAAACATAAAAACTTCCTTGACACCAATAAAGGTCCTATGGAGTGAGTCAATGCAGATTACTCAGTGGCCTTGCGCAGTCGATATGAGCAAAACAGTTAGCAATTTCCATTTTCTTAAAGGCCAACCTTTTACACCTTTGGGTGAAATAGAACGGGTTTGCTAAGTAGATATATTCTAGTTGTCCACTGTATCAAATAAAGTGTGAAAACCCGCATATCTGATGGTTTATATCTTGGTGAGTGACTTATTATACTTTCCCTACAACCAACTGAATCCGATGTTAAACTTCATATGTTAGTCACTTTGTCAGATAGCTTCTAAGACCAATCAGCCAATCATATCCCGACGAGGAACAACTTTCCTCCACTACAGCCAACAAAATACTAATCATAAGTAAGTATATTCTCCTTCTATCATGAATTAATGTCTTTAACCACGGTCGTTGCATTAGACAGGATGTTTAGTTTGTTTGATAGCTTTTGCTAGAAGGACTAAAATGAGACAAATGGATCAGACGGCAAACCTGAATCGAAAATTAATAAAATAAAACAGAATGGAATATGTTGTAAATGTTGAATGTTTTTACCTTTGCGGAAACTACAGTCTGTGTGATGGATTGTTCTAGGATATGAAATGATGGCTTTTCGGAGCTAATGCAAGTAAGCAATGGATTTAAAAGACAAATAAAAAACAAACATATGTACTTACGTGATTTTTATTTAATACAATCAAATCCTTCATGACAATTACATATGGTAAAATACAAATGACCTGTTGATATAATAAAGTTTAAAATAAAATGTCACCAACATATTATCGTGAATCACTATGCACGCAGTGGCATCTTAATCTTTGGCCCCTGAATTTGAACCTCATTCTTGCAAATATATCACAGAATGGACCAAGTAATGTATACCTGACAAAGCGCGATTAATGGTCATTAAGGAGACGCCAGTACAATAATACAATTGATTACAAATAGATTGCCATGATGACTGTTTACCTTCTACTCCTGACAAACTTCGTTGCCAGGAAACGGAATTTACTTGACAGATTAAATATCAGAGTTTTACATTTCAAGTTTGTGTCTTCAGTATAGCAATGACTATTGGACAAAATGGCAGAGATTTGTCAGGAATTTAAAAAAGAAAATTTTAAGTCACTTGTTGATTTATCAAATCTAACAGCTCAAGATTTGACAGAAGATGTAAGGCGTACAGTGTTGCCCCTGACAATATTCATCATGATAGAAGCTGCATTCGGCTTTTTCGGGAATGTTCTTATTTTATACGTGTATCTCCGTAAGTATCCGAAATGTAACTTTCGTACTTTTGTTCTATTCATATCATTCACGGATCTGACTAGCTGCGTCACAACACTTCCGGGTGAAGCTTTTACACAGTGGAACTGGTACAATTTTGAAGACTACGAATGGATATGCAAGACTAAGTCCTTCTTTAACGTGTATACCGCCTGTAATTCTGGACTGGCCTTACTCTTCCTTGCGTTTGACCGTTACAGGAAGGTCTGCCGGCCTTTAGAATGGCAAATACGCTCAAGTGTCGCAGTTAGAGCGTGCATTGTGGCTACCGGTCTTTCTGCTTTGGTTGCGACTCCTTTCTTTATTCTTTGGGGTGCACAGCAGTATAAAATGGAGAATCGTGGTGTTATTGTAGAGGTGACAGCTTGCGAAAAAGATGAGAGATATGAAAATACATGGTACCCTACAGTATACACCTCTATCGCTTTTATTGCACCTGTTATAATTATCATGGTGATCGCTTCTGTTTTGAGCATTCTAGTTGTGAAGAAAATTTTCTGCAAAATGAACGGGTTGCCAAAAATAAATGGACGTTGGGATCCAAGCGCCAGCCGATGTAATAAATACAGTTTGAGAAAGGCAGCATTGGAATATTGCACCAACTCCAAAACGCATCTCACTGAATCATTTTACAGTTCCACCAATGGCTATAGCGCACCTAACCTGGGAAAAGGCGTTGACTTTACTAACCTAATTGAAAATGGACATGATGCCTCTGTCTTCCCTAGAGTTCAAAAAAGTAATTTGACAGAGTGGTCAGAGATACGTACATCTATCCACACGAGTCTTAGGAAGTGCAGATTTTGCCTCTCCAGAAAAGATAAAGAACATCTACCGGATGAAATTATACTTAGAAATGATAAACGGCATCATTCATTCTCTTCAATCCATGACTTTCGCAAAACAAGTGAGTGTAGTTTGGATTTAAAAGGCAATAAAGTTGATTCGAAAAGCGCCAGCTCCATTAATCAACGTTGTCTATTTTATTTGCCTGAAGATGGAACTTCTTGTGACATTGTAGACTCGGAACATTCAGGACCAAGCAAAGACGCATTGCATTTCTGTAGGATACGCTCAGATACTGGCATGACTCTTAAGTATTGTACTCATTGCTTGAGTACGTCTTGTGAAATTCCACCGGAAATAGTACTCTATTCCAAACGAGGTCATGACCAGCTCAAAGAATATCGAAGTTTTATGGATCATTTAGAATTCAAAAAACAGAAATCGTGTCCTTCACTCCTAGCCACTTCCGACCGAGACATGTATAAGCTACATAAGACCATGTGTCAGCCTAGTGGTCAGTTCAGTGACGAGACTAGAGGTGGTATTATTGAAGCAAATAGTCGAATTCAGAGGAAGACCTTCATCATGCTCATCCTGACCTCCGTTTTCGTAGTGACCTTCGTCCTCTATCTGACCTTAGTGAGTTTAATTGCAACTTCAGATAAACTCCAGAGACTGACAAGTGAAGAGAAGTTGGTTTATTTCTTTTTTTGGCGGCTCTACTTTGTAAATTGTGTCATCAATCCAGTTTTGTATGGGTTTCTTGATCCGCGTTTCCGTAACGGAATTAAAGGAATATTTAGATCGATGGCGCGCATCATCAAGCCCATCATGTGTGAGCTTCTAGAACTGGAATAAAGCATGTTAGAATTTCAAACAGAAATGAGCAGAATTCGTCGAACGGGATAATTAATTGATGAAATAATGGTCACTGTTGCTACAGAGAGACTATGAAGGGAGTAACATATTTGATTATATGCGTTTGGTCACCTTCTCCATCACTCTCGTATCTGTTAAAAGTTTTCAGTAACTTTTCACTTCCATTATAGGGTAACTATACTATGTGTTTTAGTAAGCTTTACGTGAATGCTAACATTCTATTGGTGAAAACTTGCACCCTTTGTTTGTATATTCATGCAGTGAGAAAATATAAAGTTTGACCTTTGAGTAGATCTACGTTTTACATATTCCTTGGAGATCCCATGTTTGAAACATTCACACTGTTTGATATAAACGATAGTGTTTAATTATTTATTCAAGAATTGTTACGTTTAGTCTGTATAGGATATTTCCCTCGTTAAAACATACACAAACCATGTGTTGCTCGAAACTTATGACATTGAAGTAAATATATATAGATGAACATTATGGACAACATTTAGCAGTCAATAATCTCTTTGATTTATTCATTTTGAATCTGTAGTATTTAGAGCACGGTATGGCCATTCTTAACAAACAGCCTTGAAAAAACTCACAAACTACTGATTGCAGGAAAAAGATAGGGGGATTTTAATGGGTGTATTATTCTTGGACTCAAAAAATATTTAGCACTTAGCCAATCATGATGTGTCATAATTAAATTAAAATATTGCAGATTTCGTACTCATGCAATAAACTGGTACTCTTCATATATGTCATAAGAAAGCAAAGGGTTGCTATTGGATATATACAATTTAAACTGCATCATTGGAAACTGAACACGGTGTACCTCAGAGCTCTATCTTAGAATCGCTTCTCTTTCTTATATATTCATTCATGACCTTCCCATATGTACAGAGCACACAAATGCCGACTTATTTGCAGTTGTAGAAGCAGCTTCAGATACTGATACTATTTAGGTTCTATTGAACTATAATCTAAAACTTAATTTTGATATGTGGTCAAAGCACAATAACATTGTTATAAATGATTCAAAAACAAAATGTATGGTAAAAGCCTCATAGGAAGCTTTAAATATAATAAATGATCAAGTAATTAATGTTAAGATAAGAATAATTTAAAGTGAGATAAACATGTTGACTATTTCTATAAATTCATTATAAGTAAAATAAATTAGTTAAGTAAAATTAAAAAACAGGCAATTACCCACCAAACAAACTAGAATAATTTACTATAATGTCTGCATTTTGCCATTTATTGACTGTTGTTTGATATATCGTCAAGCTGTACTGGCATCCAGTTAACAAGAATAAACGACAGTCAGAAGCGAGATGCTCTCTTATAATGTTGGATGCTCCTTTTGATACCATGTAAAACTCTTTCCCATAAACCGAAAAAGGGCCTAGTATAAATTACGGAATAAATCTCCATAAAACATTACTTTTATAAGTGTGTACATTGTAATATGACAGCATATATGAAAGAATATTCTGTTCAAACATCATTGGTTATGTACTTTACGATCTATTTCTCAAACAGCCGAAACCCAATGCTACAAAGTTTAGGTGTAGTTGGAAATATTATGGCACAATGATAAGGAACTCTTTGCCTACACATGTTAATGCAGCAAAATATGCTGAAAGTTTTAAATAAAAATATCATGCATGTTTGAAACACGCTTTGTTAGTGATTTAAAGAAATACTTTCTGGGTTATTGTTACTAACTTCGCCTTTGCGCATGTACAACGTTTATCACGAGCTGTTATTCTTCGATGTATTTAAAATGATTTATGCTTTTTCACATTTAATGAATGAGATCTAATTTTGACATTGCTTTTCATCATGCAACTTTATGTTTCAGATATAACTATAACTCTCTCATGCACAGACGCATATATTAATTGAGGGTCACAAGGCAAACTAGACACATAGACATATATTAGTTGAGGGTCATAATTAAGACTAAACACAGACATATATTAGTTGAGGGTCACAAGGAAAACTAGACACATAGACATATATTAGTTGAGGGTCATAATTAAGACTAAACACAGACATATATTAGTTGAGGGTCATAATTAAGACTAAACACAGACATATATTAGTTGAGGGTCATAATTAAGACTAAACACAGACATATATTAGTTGAGGGTCATAATTAAGACTAAACACAGACATATATTAGTTGAGGGTCATAATTAAGACTAAACACAGACATATATTAGTTGAGGGTCATAAGGAAAATTAGACACATAGACACTATATTAGTTGAGGGTCACAAGGGGAGAGACTAGATATATCTGAATTTTAACTGAGCTATTCTGGTCGTATGAAGAATCTATTATTATTATTATTATTATTATCCAGAGGATATTTACTTGTATCGAGTAAATAACGGTTATATTTCATCAAGTTTATGAAAATACATGAGTTTTTAACCCACGAGATTAAATATATCGGTTATTCACTCGAACGACAAATGTTCTGTTCTGTTTTGTGCTCAAACGTATTGACTAGCCATATGTATAAGAGACTGAAGTAGCATATGTTTTTTACGATATTCTACACAATAATGTCAGCTGTGTACATTCTTTGTTATACCGTGTGTTGTGTGTATATTTAAACGGAAAATATGAGCAGTAACATAATTCTCTTTCCTGATTCAAGACAGAAAAGCAGATAAACCCAAAATTTAAAAAAAGCTGTTTATGGGATTTGAAGCTATTTCTCATGCGTGACAGGTTTTTATTCTTACCATTTGACCAAGGAAGTGACAAAATGTGAATTCAGTTTTCTTGGTCATGATGTCATCAGTGTCTATTGAGCACAGTGAAACAATATTTTTCTTAATTCACTCTAGGGAATTATCAAACTGATTTATTATTATTATTATTATTATTATTATTATTATTATTATTATTATTATTATTATTGAAATTTTGGAAATTTCCACTACTTAAAGTTGGCATAATAATGTGAACGTCATCTTAACTACTAAAACAATATAAAGATTTATTCACAAAGAGATTAAAGAAAAGCAATCTTAACTAAACAGTACGTTTTCGAGGAAACCCATTATTTCTTTGGTTTGGCGTTTGCGATGAGTAAACATTCCAATCATTTGCTTTGATATTCAGTAAATTATTTATCCAGTAATTGATTCTAATAGACTGCCGTCGTCTATAGAATTTTTTCAAAATGCTGTTAATTGATGTCAGGTCAGACTTGGAGATTTATTGATTTCATATCAACATTATATTCTTATGCTTTTTAATAGCTTTTTAGAGATTGCAGAAATTTGATTTCGGGAAAGAGAGGGAGAGAGAGACAAAAGTCATTAGAATAAAAAAACAAAGCCCCCAGAAAACTAAAATGAAATATGCAACTTATGACACATTGGAATAAAAACAAATCCCCCTGAAAACCAAGATTAATATGCAACTTATGACATATTAGAATAAAAAACAAAGCCCCCAGAAAACCAATATTAAATATGCAACTTATGACACGTTAGAATAAAAAAACAAAGCCCCCTTAAAACCAAGATTAAATATGCAACTTATGACAATTAAAGAGATATAGAGAAACAAATATTGATCTACATTTTGGAATCGGATCTGGAAACTCTCTTGCACATACCTGTCTATTTCATGGACTACCCTTTAACTTAAGAGAAATTAAATCCAGATGAAAACGATTTATTCCCCCTGCAAAAGAAATTAATTGGTAAATACAAGGGTAGAAAAGAAGTAGTACCAATACTGTTATGTACAGTGAAAATCATAAATAAATATGTCATTGTTTTTCTTGCCCATATTGTAAATCTTTTCCTATGGCATAGCTATATTTAATTTTGATCGCTGAGTGAATTTGATGTGCTTTTATAATGCAGTGTCCTTCTTTAGACAGCGAGGTTGTTAACAATCAACGATCTAATGCTACGATTCTATGGTCATAAACTAATTATCAGAAAGAAGCAAACTAACAAGTTTTGTAAAACTTAACAAATAATTTAATTATCAATGTCATAAATTAAACTGTGTGAGGAACTTACAGTATTATGAAGTGAATTCAAAATAATCCTGAAAGAGTTATATTAAAGTTCTAAAGAACAACAAGTTCCGTATAAACTTCAGAACCGGAAATGTACTGGTCCGCCAAGAATCGTGACTTTGTCACAAATGTCGTTGTCCACAACTCTTTTGACAAATTAACAATAGTTCCAGAATAAAATTATTGTCAAAAACTGAGCACTTTCTATTTCCACTGAAGAATCCAAACAAATGCCTTTCCTCTCAAATAATATCTAAGTACAATATATATATATATATATATATATATATATATATATATATATATATATATATATATATATATATATATATCACTAATTCTTTAAGTTCTAACATTTTAATCTAGAAGTCAATGAGCACTTTAGTAATTCCAATAAATATTTTAAATAAATAATTCTTCTCGAACTATATCTGATGTCAACAACACAACTGTAAACTCTGATCACAAATGTATTCCCACGAACTGATCTAAAACAGGAATGAATAATTTGTTTATCAACTCCCTATTAATACCTTTTTTCACTTGAACAATGCCTTAAAGGATTGTGAAGCAATCCAACTGAAAACCCTAGTCTAAATATAGACAATACTGGCCTTGAACTCAAATGCTATGTGAACATTCTGATTACAATTTACAATCATGGACACAAGTTAGCTATGTAGACATTCTGTTAACAACTTACAACCGTGGACACAAACACATAATATAAAATATTGATTAGCTGCAGCACGAAACAATTAATCTGTTATTCATTAGTAGAATGAATGAATTATGTCGCTTGCTAATCAGCCGGGAAGCCAAAACCTAAAGGGAATATAACATTTGTTTTTACTTCGAAAACTCGTAGCTTATATTTCTATCTTGTCAAGTAATTTTTAAATCTGGTTATGTTTATGATAGACACAAATATGAGTGATGGTCTAGAAAAACTGTTTAAATTTGATTTTAATGTCCTATCCTCAAACCAGATTTAAAAAGATAAAAATATGAAATAGGTCAAGAGATACCCATACATATGCCTATTCTTTCTTTTTGAAAAGACCATGAACCAGTCCTCAATATAAAGACCATGAACCACTCCTCAATAAAATGACAATGAACCAGTCCTCGATGCCTAGTGTGCACATTTTATCGAAAGTCGTTCGATTTTTTACCTATCTGTGCCTGGTGACAATTCCAACTAGAACAATTCATGCAAAACTCACAAATATTGTTAAATTAGCAAAATAAAAATGCCACACCATTAAAAATATTTTGCTAAAATCACGATAAATCAAACAGCAATAAAGCATATCATGCGATCTTTTGTTTGCGCAGATGTTCACCGACTCAATTAAAAACGGTTATTATTTTAGCGACAGAAACATTTTGTGCAATAAGAAGTATAAACTATCGACAGCCCTATGTTTATCAAAGTATTGCGCGACGGCGGATTCTGATCAAGGGGGGGGGGGGGACTTCAGCAAAGTACTTGACAGTACGCATCAATCCAAGATTTTAGTGTCAGTCCGTTAAGTAAATATTTATTTCCCATCGCACCAATTAGATTTATAGAGAAGTCTAGTGCAATCTCTAAGAGAAGTTTTCTGATGGTTCTGAAACATTTCCCGGTTTAAACTGACACATCAGCTGATTTGCAATTTATATCATGGTTTTCTCAACTCTTTTTACAGCCTCGTCAATTTTACGCCGCTGTAAATGGACGGTAAAACCTACATTATACGTATTTTCATAGTTCAAATTTTCATTGTCAAAAATTGCTGGACAAAATCAGTTATGTGATTGTTGTTTTTTTTTCCTATTGCTGAATTAGTATGATAGATCAATAGAGATACACACACACACACACACACACACACACACACACACACACACACACACATACATACATACATACATACATACATATACATATACAGACATACATACATACATGCAATGCTGAACATCATTTGCATATTGGGCCAGAAAACTTGGATTGATTCCCATTTTCAGTAAGGAGAGAGAGAGAGAGAGAGAGAGAGAGAGAGAGAGAGAGAGAGAGAGAGAGAGAGAGTCCAAATTTGTCAGCCACATATGAAGCACATGTATAGTGTCGGGATTCCATCTAAGTTTTGATTGCTAAAGTCTTTATTTTTATTCAGTTTACAAATCGAGTGTAGATTACATTTATTCCTACTGAATGTGCAAATCAAGAGTCAAAAATCTAATTTTTATACCTCTCACACGTTTATTCAATTGAAAACCGTCAGTTTACTTTCCCCAAGATACATTTGTACAGTTGGACTTTACAGCCGTTCATTATTAGATTCCTCTGAATCAAATGATGCAACCAATCAACAGTAGACGTCCTCAGTACAAGCTGAAGATAAACTGAAATTCCTTATGAAAGCGTCGAACTCGAAAATTCAAAATATTACCATCGTACGAAAAATATTTCGCTTATCAAAAGCCAAACTGACTACCAATATATGAACAATAGCTGCTTCTAGGATCCTGCCTCCCCCCCCCCTTAGAGAAAGACCATGTAGGATCGGATTTATAATTTATAAAAGTGCATCTGTGCGTCTGACAAGAAACGCCACTAGCTCTGTTGGCCTAAATATTACGATTGTCATTTGTTCATCCTCAAAATTAGTTTTGCTTCCACACTCTCGTGATCTCCGTCATGCAGATTTTCGGATGTTCACATCTGAATCATGTTAAGACATTACTGTCAAAGAATGGGTCTAATTTAAAGTTCCATCATGGACCGTTTCCTTCTATAGTTCCTGTAAATGATTATGGTAAATCCTTAATAATTTTCGCCGACGTGTATCAGTTACATCACTTTCAACATTGAACTTGTCGATTTAATTTTCTCGGCACTTTATCTTCATTAATAAAATATGTAATATCTTGGACAGATATAATGAAAACAATTAGCAGTCAATTATCGACTTGTGTATTGAAAGCAAATAATAGGTTAATATCTGCATATATATGTTTTACACTCTTCATTTCTACTAAATAATGTATTATCTTGATGAATTTTCGTGTCCAGTTAAGTTGGATACAAAATTTGCATTTGAATTAATTTGCTGCAAACTTGATGGCGTAACTGGTAAATCAAACGGATACATACTCGCTAATACGTCGGGTAAAACTTCATACTGCATAGACCCAGATTAGCCGTCTCATAATGCGCCTGCAGATCTGGGTCTGTGCAGTTTGTTTGGAGTAATAAGTGGAACAAACAACATAGATCCTGATCTGCAGGCGCATTATGCGACGGCAGATTGGGGTCTATGCTGTTTTCTGTTGCGTCCGACTTATTAATAATATACACGGTAATCATTAATTTCATTTTAATAGATCTCTTGTCAAAAATCATAGCTATTTAACAGATGGATTGAAAATGTATCTAAAATGAAACGCTCACTCGAACAAGCAGTTGTTATATAGTTTTCAACCTGCAGGTATATATTATATTGAGTTTATATCCTACATGGAATCATATATTTACGTCTCATTACATTTCTTTCGGACTTAAATAATGTTCGTTCAGATGAAAAATATATAGAGAGAGAAAATGCGGCCGTATGGAATATTGGTAATGTTCAGATTGTTCGAATTAGTCGATAATTAGCTTGTTTCAGTCAAATGACCAATTAATTGTTTACAATTTTTGTGATCAATCGTTGCTGAAAATTCCATTCTGCGCCATTCTCGCTGTTTCAGACTTGATGCTGTTAGCAAAAGAGACTCTTTCAAGTCTCTTTCAAGTCTATCTACGCATGCTGGGCTGCCGTGGTTTTATGGGCTTAGCTCCATTTTTCAGCACATGATGGGCTATACATGGCAGTCAGAATAACTGGTGGAGTAAGAAACGGCGAAAACCGCGGGAAGAACTACCAATCCGTGGGAAGCAACAGACAAGCTTTCTCAAATATAGACAATAGCCTAGCCCAAGACTCGAACCAAAGCTAACAGAGGTGAGATGGCATTGATCGGTAATGGCGAGCGACTTAGACCACTCGGCCACCCGGGGCACCTGTTGGGCTACCTTTACTATTATTTGATGCATATGTGTTACTATATAATTTCTTTTAGTAGCTTAACCCGTTTGGGGTTCAGTACATTGTAGCGACAGGGAAATACCGACCTAACCTAGTTTTACCGAGCTCTATCAAACATGTATATTTTCCGCTACACCAGTGTATTCTCCAATGACGTAGGTGGAATCTCCATTTTCTTATTATTAGACCTCACATGTAATTTTACTTAGACTGAAGCTGATTCCTGTAGTCAACTTGTTCCATGCTATGTAATCTTCCACGCAATGGAAAACTTAAACAATGATTCAAGTCAAGCAATCAAATGTAAATGAAATTCATGAAATAAAGAAGTCATTTAACCTTACTTAACTCTTCCCCCTATTAGTATCCCTCTGGCCCAATATTCAGTCATTATCATTGACTATTTTTGTAGCGTCGTCTCCTGAAATGGTTCTGTGTGTGCCGTTCTTGTCAAGAACATCATACTATAGTTTGAAGGTTTTAACACGTATTGTGCTACAAGTGTCCATGCGTCTACCAGATAATCTTCCAGCTTTTCTTCATTACTAAGCATTAAACATTGGCCGTGTTGTTTTTGACTATCTTGATCAATTTTATAATCTTAGCAATGTTATTTGGTCAGGGGTGCGGTTCGTTTAGACATGAGGTGTGCAAAACAGTAGACTACGTGTTGTTCGTGGTTGGGGCCTTTGTAAAACAACTGTTGTATATTTTGGTGAAAACTTAACTGTGTGGTAGTATTATTCATATTTGATAACGTTTTAAACTGTTCAATCACATACACGAACAATATGGAGAAAGCTAACCTGAAGCTTTCGTCCTCATACTAAGGGCTTCATCAGCAGACTGATTTAATCTCTGCTGACTGTTAATATCATCAAGAGATTATCCCAGATATACAGCAGGATGTAACTGCCAACGTCCCTGTTCTGCGTCGGTTTGTGAGCTTGGATGTAGGCATATTCTTTAAGCCCCCAACACAAACCAGTCTTGTTCTCGATGTAAGATTTTTTACTGAGTCCCAAGATACAGTATGGCCAGGGCAAACATTGTGAATGTTCCGCGATACTTCTGACGAGCTTGAACTTGGTCTTATATGTTCATTAAATCTTGCTTTTAATGTCCTTTCCGTTTCCCCAATATAGTCGTGATGGCAACAACTTTCACCCAGTCCTTCACACTTAATATGTCGTATCATAGTTATAACGTTTTAAACTGTTCAATCACATACACGAACAATATGGAGAAAGCTAACCTGAAGCTTTCGTCCTCATACTAAGGGCTTCATCAGCAGACTGATTTAATCTCTGCTGACTGTTAATATCACTCAAGAGATTATCCCAGATATACAGCAGGATGTAACTGCCAACGTCCCTGTTCTGCGTCGGTTTGTGAGCTCGGATGTAGGCATATTCTTTAAGCCCCCAGCACAAACCAGTCTTGTTCTCGATGTAAGATTTTTTACTGAGTCCCAAGATACAGTATGGCCAGGGCAAACATTGTGAATGTTCCGCGATACTTCTGACGAGCTTGAACTTGGTCTTATATGTTCATTAAATCTTGCTTTTAATGTCCTTTCCGTTTCCCCAATATAGTCGTGAGTACAAGTAATTGTTGCAATGTAGTCATTTGATTTTAAAGACGATGGCAGCTGAGGTCGACAGAAATTACACGGGGAAGCATTCTACTAACTGGGATTCTTTCATTATCGTCGCCACCGTCTGGGACATGGCAAACTGATCGAGTTCTACCTTGGAACATTCGCAAGAATCTCAGTGCATCATTTTTTTTTGTTTTTGTTTTGTTTTGTTTGTATTTTGAAATCAGAAACTTCTAATGTATGATGGTTATTCTCTTAGTATTCTTTTTTAATCGTGTCTCTGAGGTGTCTTTCTGCCTTGTCCTGGCCGTGGCGTGGACAATGACTCGGTGGTTTCGACAGGAGTGGGCAGTGAATTTATCTATGTTGCTTCGGGGTCTTAAGAACTCTTTTAATGACTGGATCAATATATTTGTCCAGATAATGGGATGCACAAATTCTCGGTGAAAGTGGTACGTGTTTCCTCCTTTTTGGCCATATCCATTGGTACTAGCAGAATCCGCTTTGAAATAAACCATTCCCGGCCATGTTTCCCATCATGTTTTACTTGATGACATAGTACACAGACATCAAATTCGTTCATTTCGAAAGGAAATCGAAAATGCTTCAAGAATTGGTTGTTCTTTATAATATGTCTATGGTTAGATCGAAAAGTCTGTGTTTCCACCCAGAATAGAAAATAAACTTGGAGAAAATGTAACGGATAGCGTTTTGCTATCGGAAAAATCTGTTTCGAGATGATGAGAAGGTGGAACACAGTCAATCAGCATTTTTGGTGAGTTTTGATTCGAGTGATAAGCCAAACTGTTAATTGAAAAAACATAAATGGCATCAACGAGATGTTGACGTTTAAGATAATAACTTTAGGGAATTCTCATTTTATGGTTAATCGAGTGGGCATTGGCTGAGCTTGCATCATCTATTTTCTTCTTAAAAGCGAAGATCAATTTATCAAAGTGCTCTTGTATGTCTCGAGGTTAATTTGCCGAAAAACAACATAATTTACTGTTGGGAAACACATCCATGAAACTGTCACTAGATAAGGTGAAATAAAACTAATTATTCATAGTTCGATGGATTTCGTATTCGAAGAGTCATTGGATGTTAAAGGAGAAGAATGAATATCCATCGGTTCCAAAGACTGTTTCGTCTGAAGGGGTCAAAACTGGCCCTGGCGTATCCACCGCTGTTGTTACTACTGTTAGTATATTTCAACAAGGGATTGTTCAAACTATAGCCAAGACAATAGTTGAGTATAATGGTCCACAGTTGTTTATCTCCTTTTTGCGAACTCAAGTTTCCAATAGCTGCTCAATGGCACAATACACGTCAAACATCTGACAGATAAAGACTATTTAATTTTTCGAAACAAATTCGCCACACCACATCCACTGTTATTGTTGTTTTGTAGCTGAAGTTCTTGTAGGATGAACGTAGTGAAAATGACGCATTTTTTAACGACATGTTCACGACTTCTACTTTTACTTCTTGGAAACGATATTTTCTCACTTTACGTGGTCTTTGACCGAGAATGATTTTGATATCGAACACGCGTCGTCTTTCTTGGTGAATTGTTGTAAGTCGGGCAAGTAAAAGATTCCTTTTGACACTTCTCCGTTCATATTTTCTAACTTATTCACAAGAGGACTGCTTTTCCTGACGGGTCGATGAGTAAGTCTATGCATAGATCCTCGGAATTTTTCTTGACGTTTTTCTAGGCTTCTTTTTACACTTCAGTCTTCGCTTCTGCTGGAAAGGGTGTCAACATCATCTTTTCTAACCTAGACTTTCATTTCCTCTCGCCTCGGTGTAAGTGGAGGGGCCAACGGAGCTGCAACACTTGGGGGAAAAGGCATTGAACAGACTGAGTTTGAAATTATTCTCTTTATTTTCTTTCTCGTCTATATCCGTGTCCATGTCTATCGTCTTTGCAGTTGCTTGTTTTCTTTCATAAGTTTTCATGGCATTCTTGAAATGTCTCACAGTAGGTATGGCAATCTCGTCTACTGCATTCCGCTGAGTTGAAAGCGTTGTACCATTGCGATTTTGCTATTTCTTACAAATATATTTGAATAATTGTAACTTTTATTGTACGTTTGTCATCTCGATGACATTAGGATTAGGAGTAAGCGAGGTAACAGTTATGCGTACCAACGGCAGAGTTTCATCTACAGTTTCTAAGGAAACAAAGCTAATTTTCGTCCTGTCATAAGATCCGGGTGTATAGGTTTGATGTCCTTTCACATCATCACTCTTCCTAACATTGGAGCAATGACGTTTAGCAAAGGATCTATCAAATGGGAAGAAATATTCCTCTCAGAAAGTATACTTTTTCATCTGACTGAATGGAATTCTTATTCTTGTTCTAATCATTGTTTATGTGTTTTAATCAAATGAACCGTTCCTTTCAATGCATTCAAACAGAAACCGAGTCAAAAATTTCTATTTTTAAACTATCTTTATTCGCGTCTGGATATTCGCTTAGGTTAGTTCAAGAAAAGGTACAATGAATTGCAAAACACTTTAGGAAGACAAATCCTTCTCAATACATAAAAATTCAAGAACAACAAGACAAAATATATATATATAACCTTAAGCTGTCAAAATTCTGTAAAATACAACGAAAATAAAAAATAAAGGCATGACATGTAACATCCTTAAAACATATTATTAAAATGGTGTTATAAACCGCAATCCTTCAAATCGTCAGATATCTCGGACTGTACATCATCATACACATTTTTCATCAGAGTCACATGAAAATACTTCTGTTGGAAATCGTCGCTCTCGACAAAACCTTGTTTTATAAACCACACGATACGTTGTGGACGACGATCCAACAAAAGTGATTTATGTTCGATCAAAGATTTGGCAAATTTGACTTTGCATGAACCACTCAGTCCAGGAAACAGCACGCTAAAAAGGATTGAGAAGAAACAATGCCACTGAACTTTCAAAGTCTGACCTATCATCACTCGCGTTGAAAACAGAAGATCCAGCAATACTCCATCACTCTAGAATGGTTTTGAAACTTCTGAGACGACCAAGCAGGACACAAGACATTTTATATTGAAAAACAAAAATGAAATTTTTTTTATATTGTTTTGATGTCAAAACAAAATGTTAACATTTTAAAAAGTTCATTTTTCCCTTTGTGGTTTCTGTCACACTCGTCTTTCGCATAGTCAGTATAGTGATATGGTATAGCGATATCTTATTTCCATGCATCCAATTCTATAGTGCAAGTCACACGGGTCGTGTAGGCCTTCAACACCGACTATTTCAGTAATGGGTGTCATTTTTTAGAATTTGATTCTACATACCTTTACGTGGTAAGTATTCACTTCATTAGATTTGTATATATCCATATTCCTTTGGAAGATCATTGTTTAGACGCCCCGAGAGGTGCATACGGCAAAATCAATGTTAAAGTACGTAGACATTTTTGGACGAGATTAACCTAACGGTGTTATACAGTACAATCCGGACTGAATGTCCGGCGCTGTGATGTCACAAATAAAGCTAAGCATATTGATAAACAAATTCGTACTACCCGCGATTGTGACGATTCCACTCAACGCGCTCTTATTTTGACCGAAATTTAGTACATGGCCACCATTGTAAAACTCCATAGAGATAGATAAGTTTCGTCTGCAAGTTTCTTGGTGACAGTTAAGGTGCAGAGCATTCAATAATCAGGATTGAATAGACTTTGGTTAAAGAAAATTAGTGTTAAATTTTAAAAGAACAATTTATATTTAATTTAAAATGAGTAAATGTGCATACATGACCCATGTGACTTGTATTATAGACTTCTGCAATCAGGGACTTTCTTTCACTGATAAAAGTTGTATGCCAGTTTTGATGCAACTGTTATCTTCGTTTAACTTGAATCTGCACAAAGACCACACAGCTCCAACGACAGATTCTCAAAGTGCTTTTCCAAACTGGCCATTAACGAAAATAAAATCCGGTGCCAAGCTGAATACAGAAATTGTGACATTGAAAGCCTAACATCAAAGTAGAGTTTTGTGTTTGCCTAGAATCATCCTTCATGCAATATTTAGATAGAACCGGTTGGAAAATGATTGATTTGTTATTTGCGTTTCACTTGAATCTGTACAAGGTAGTGGCAAATGTGTATTTACACTGTTCATTCGCATTAATATAACTCGCATACGACACCTCGCAAAGAAGAATTATCTTGAGGAAATACTTCTTTTAAAATCAACGTTTTCAATGACTTCGACCGATGGAAATCCGTCTTTCATTGCACTCCACTACACTTCTAAAGTATCCATGGAGACAATAATTTGGACCGACCGAGAGAAGGTATTGACAGACTGTTTAAGGTTAGCTGTTTGTTTATACCCTCATCCCTGGTGTTTCACGCCACAACTAAAATATCGACTTTAGTCTGCTTGACTAAATTCCAGCTCTCCCTAAAGATTTGGTAGTGGGTCCATCCAGTTTTCTTTGCCAACTCTCTTTGAAGATGTGGACTCAACTAGGAGAATCACAATAACCAGACAAAACAACGGGAAACGTGTATTCTTCGTTATTCTTGATTCATGATTCTCGATGAGCTAGCGCTGTAAATAAGAATTAAAAAGCGGACGGCATCCCTTTCCATATACTAGAATAAGATCACTCTCCATAGAGGACACATCATCACATTCATCTTAGTTCAGCTTTGGTTGTGAGAATACATTGTTTATAGGTCGAATTTGTCTTTTTAGGTGGACTTCTTTGCTCATAATTATCTTTTGCAAATCTCTTTTTTTTTCATGGAATTCGTACGGTACGGTGTTTTGATCGAGAAGTCGCTTTCGTTTATCATGTACTTTTTCCAGGGTTGAATTGCGATTTTGTGATAAGAGAAACTTACAGTCTTGTAGGGATGGTACTTTTTGACATGATAGTCATGATCTTGTCCTGACTTTGGCTTCTTTCAAGACGTCAAGGTTCACCACTTGACTTGAACGATAATTCAGTGTCAGTCCCTTCACTCTGCATTTTGTATGAAGTTGCCCTTTCATAAATCGGTAATAGTAGCCGTAATTTTCAGGCCCACCACTGACAAAACTCGGAACAATCTCCAAGTGATGCTAATGGGTCCACGTTCCTAAATTTCCGACTTCCACGTGAGGGTGGTATCATCGAGGTCGATTAATGTCCATGGAACTATCGGTCTGAAAGTAAAGAACGCGATCTCCTAAAGGATCCAACACTGAAAGGGGCATTGGCTGTCGCGTACGCAGCAATGATTATATTGCCAAACTCGCCGCATGGAAGAAACCCCATGATCTCTTCGTAATTCACCAAGATTAAATTTTCAAGCACGATTTCGAGGTGTTTCATCAGTGTTCCTTTATTGTCAATGATAAGAACTTCTTGACTTAGATTTACCAAGTATTTGGTCTTAGGCAACATTGGACGTTGGGCCAGTTTTCACCACAAACAATTTAGCTCGACTTTTAGCAAACACTTGTTTTCCTTCGTTCTCTTCCACACGCTCCAAGACTGTTGCTTCTAGTGTGACACCAGAAGTGATAGGGGCTTGCTTCTTGTTTCAATTATAAAAATTTCGTTGACAATCTGGAAAAATCTCTTGACTCGCATTTTGGTCCTGTTAGTATTGTTTTGTGTAAAGAAATTCCCAAAGTTTGTGTACTGTTAACAATTAGAATCCACAAGCGAGAGCATGAAACAACTCACCTACATTCATGTCAAGGCGCTATCTTGTTTCTTGGACGACAAGGTTCGTGTTGATTGCACGTTTCAGAACACATACGACACAAGATAACAGTTTTCCTTGGCAATGTTGAGGCAACACTAGATGGTACAGGTTCTTCGGTGGAAGAACTTTCCATTTGATCAAACCTTCATACTGACTAATGTGTTCGACGTCAATGTGTTATGTCATAATTTCAGGATGACCAGTAGAAAATGGAGCATATTCACAAACGCAACGCTACGTCGAACACACATCGATATATTGTATTTGTTCTCCTTAATATTTATTTGCTTAATAGACGGCATTGCGGCATTGGTTCGACATCAAAACAAACTCTCCCGAGGATTCAAACATTGTTATCCACCACATTGTAGTTTTCGACGATGCGTCGAAATTCTGGATCTGTGTTGAAAAGCAGATCGTAGCCATGATACCAGATTTGTACCACGCTGTATCCTTGAATTTCTAAAATATGGAGTCGTTGGAAAATCTTGTTGTACAAAGATTCCATAGTTGACTTTGTCTAAGGATTTTTCAGTCCTCACTTAGGATAACACGTGGGTTAAACATAAGTGCAAGATCTGTGCGTTTCAAAATCCCAACCATCGACGAGATAAGACACTGTTTCTAGCATATTGTTTCCCCTTTTTATATTGAGTTTAACACTATTAATGTAACCAAAGCAAACCTTGTCCAAATATTGAAGGCTGATGGATTTATACGTTTGAGGTGGTAGGTAAAATAGCTAGTTTGTTCTGGGACATGTGCATCACTCCACAAGTTTTAGAAATAGTTGAAGAATTCTTCACGGGATCGATACCTCCGTACTCGAGAAATAACTGTCGAAATCGTCCACAACAACGTCGTAGACTGTCAACATCGGACTGACAAATACTTTAGCAACTCTTCTTGAAAACCAAAAGTAGAGTGGGCTTGGTACAAGGCGTAGAAACCTTCTCGCTGCTATGTCCATATACTGTTTGGGTAGTAGCAATGGGCGATAGGCAAATGCCCGAGGATGACTTATGGATTTTCCTCGGTAGCCATTCTCTCAATTCAAAACGTTTGGAGCGTTTTATTCAGATACAGCCAAAAACCTCATGGAATTTCTTGACTGTGTCTTTCCACTTTTACGTAAAGGATTTTGGCTCCACAAATGGTGACATTTGGAAATTGGGGTTTTTGTTCTGAAACATGTTTCACAAAAACTGACCATCGTATCCCAAAAAATTGGAAGCGACTGTATTAATGACAGTTTTGATAATGAGGCATCCCATCTCCATGCCAATCGTCACCAGTGGGATCCTAAACCCTCTGGATGAATTCAGAAACAGTATACCCCACCCCAAAGTATATTTCTTCGTCCACTTTGGATCACAATAAAATTCTGACAGTGGTGAAATAAAGTTCTCGAATGCATTTGATGCAATTGCATTGACTGACACAAGAGTTAAGAATGTGAATCCTTGGATCTTGTGAAAATTCAAAGTAAAAAGAGCAAAACTACGCGGTGGGCTCGTTTCTTTCTTTTTATGGAGTTCCAATAATTCGTATGGTTAGTTGTCATATCTCTGAATGAAAGCTGATGATCCAACTCAACGACTTAACAACTACTAATGGTTTCTTTCCCGGAGAAACGAATGAATCTTTTAAAATTGGTACGAAGATCCTGTCCACGTGTAGAACTCCTCTCTCTCTCTCTCTCTCTCTCTCTCTCTCAGATAATTTGATCTAAGTGGAACTAACATTGTAGGCATGAAAATTTTCTTAAACCGGAAGTAAATATAATTATTTAATGTTTTCTTCCTGTTCCAAAACCATAAACCATTTCAGCTATAAATAAACAAGAAACACAAAACAAAATCGTTTAATTAAATTTTTTGGAGTATTAAGAATGGGAAAGTTGACCATTAGCTGTATTGCTTAAAACACTTTACCACATATAGGCAGAAACATACAATAGTTAGTTTTAAATATACATCTGTATTAATGTCTTTAAGTTTCTTACAGTTCATACTTGAATTACATTTATACTATTTGTATTCAATGGTCATACAGTGCAAGATAGTATGTATAGAATTTGCAGACACAGGGTAAACTAAGAGGATAAACATAAAATAATATGCGCGAGATAAGATGAATATTAGCTAATTTGTAAATTGGTATACACCGCACGACTATTTAACGCGAACGAACAACGACTTAAACCCGACCTGGGCGAGTAGTAAATCTACGACCCTTGGATTACGAGTCGGACTCTCGACCAAATGACACCATTTAATCTGCTTGAAAATGTACCCGTGACTGACTCCCTACATACAAATGACTCGATATAATCTACTTTGAAATGTACCCGTGACTGACTCCCTACATACAAAAATGCACTTTTAACTTGCATTCCTGCAGATTTAGTAAAGGTGGAAATGATAATACCTAAAAACTTATCCTTCTCCATTAAATCGATCAGTATCAAAAACAGAATATTAGCCTGAGTCCTTTACAAGACCTTCTGTCGGTTTTATTTATGATTTGAATCGGACGAGATTATGTTTACAATGAGCGAACTGATTTCGATCAACAGCTATTATATCGATACCTTGCATAATTCGTTTCTTGTTGCAGGAAATCATGGTATATTCTATCCTATAAAACTATAAGGTGACTATGATAAATTATTTTTAGGTTTGATGGAACAATCGAATAAAATGTTGATCCACAAGCATAATACTGAATATTGTTTTCGTTTGATTTTTGTATAATATCTGATTATTGAATATCTATCAGCGCTGCTGGAATTTGAAAATTCGTCTAATGTAATCTCTACTATCCCATAACAGCTAATGCACCGTTAACAACACAAAAAGTAGTAAGAGTGGACCCGTCAGTAAGAAGGTATATTATAAATAAATAAATAAATAAATAAATAAATAAATAAACAAGACTTCATCATGAAATTATAACAACTGAACGATGGGAAGACTTGACCCTAATGTTGCCAAGCAACTGAAGAATGCTTTATTGGTGGCCGAGAGGTTATATCATTTACTGCTTGACTTTGCAATCTCAGCCTATAAACAAACCCGACCCATTTTAATCAAATAAAACAATCAGTAAGCATTTATTTGAGGAAGTTCTTGACCGAATAAGAAATATGACTGCTGTTCGAAGTTCTTGTGACTCCCATGATCTGCGGTCTCGCAAGGAAGACTGTGCTAAACTGTCAGCTTGTTACAATGTGGACGTCCTTGGTTTTACAGTTGCTTTGCACGCTCAGCAGAGACTATGCAAAACTGTTAGCCTGTTACAAGAAAGAATGACATACGGACTTTGATATTGAATCAGCCATCTTTTGGAACATGTATGTAACCTGTTAGGTGAGTGTGAGCACGAGAATTCATTTCCCCGTAAACGCAAAAGGTGGGTGCAAATCGATGCATTTTTAAAATTTAATTTTGTGGGTGGGTGGGTAGGGGTAACGGCAATTTATATACATCAATGGCTCTCTCATGCAGAAGAAATTGGAACCACGTGCTTTTCCCAGGATGCACCGGGACAGCCGACCATTATTAGTTTCTCAGATTATTTTGAAATCATATTCTGTGTGATTCAAATACATGCAGAAACAGTTCAATGGAATTAAAACAATAACGAAAAAAACGTGTTTGATATTATTCCATGCGCAAATTTAGTGATATTTATTTTTTTCTCAACACAGTAAAAACTTCATCATAGTAATGACATCGTTTGGAGAGTATTCGTGTGTGTGAGTGTGATTTGGATTTTTAACGTAGCATTAGCAATTTTTCAGTCATATCGCTACGACGTCTGCAGTGTGGCAGTTAATAGTGATGTCTAGCACTGAGGCATATATATATATATATATATATATATATATATATATATATAT
>JAECUM010016183.1:0-38482 GCA_016617855.1 Megalonaias nervosa
TCGCTAAGGGGTATATATTTTTTTGTTATTGCATTAGAAGGTTTCATGGAAGTTGCACGAGTAATTTCATTATTTAGCGCAGATATCACACTTGGTAACCTTGCAACCCATTCACGAGATCGTTCACCCGACTTAAAGTCAGTAGATATTTCCTTTGCGTATTGATATCCAAATAACCGCTCAGCAAGTGTTCGATTAAATCGTTCAACAATTGCTTGATCACGATGAATTTCAGTATGTCCTCGTCTGATTTTAACGTTATGTCGCTTCATCAAAGATAATACTGCACCAAGAAATTCTTTGCCAGGATCAACTTGTAATAACTGTGGCCATCGTAGACCACCACGTTGATAAATTCGCTCAAACGCAGATGCAACTTCAGATGCTGTCTTTGTTGATAATGGTTCCGCTTCTTTATATCTACTTGCAACGTCAACAACAGTCAATGCGTATTTGTACGTGCGTGATTTTCGTCCACGTGTTTTAACAGTATCATGTGGTAAAAACAAAATATCTGCTTGATGAACTTCATTGGGGATGCTGACATCAAAATGTGCGTAATGAATTTTTTTAGGTGGTGGTAGATAGATTTGCCATATTGCCTGTCGTGCTAACCATGATGCAGCAACATTACGTGAAACTTTTGCTGCTTCAGCAAGTTTACTGATCGCTGCTTTACCTCTCCAATATCCTCTAGGGGAATAATAAATGGATTCCATTATAATAGTTATATAATTAATTACCAGCCCCGAGCATTATTTTACTTTTCATAGCAGATTTTACTAGAAAACTAGCGAGTTTTTCTCTGAGAGATTTATTAGGTATAGCATTTAGCGCATGAATCAATTTCACATCTGCGAGATGCCGCTGCTGCAAATCTTTACTTTTATACGCAACATCATGAACATGACATGCTTGATCAATTTTATTTACTGGATACTCTCCGGGTCTTGGTTGATCTTGATCATCAAGTCGGATATCAAGTCGAGTTCCAGGACCACAGTAATTATATCCAGGAAGGTGTTTCTCACCGGGGTATTTGGCCCACGGAGCTCCTGGCAATTTCCCTAATGATGCGGCTATATCACCACCACGCACTATTTGCGACGCGGAAATAAATTTATATTTTTTTGTATCACATTTTGCACATTTACCTGTAATTGCACGTCTTTTATTTTTTGTTGTTATCGTTGTCAATCCAACGGTATGGGTAGGTACTCTGCATCGAACACAATATAAACTCATATTATTTATTATATGGATATAATTGACTTTTCAGCGACACGAAAACAAGAACCAGTAAAGCACCATCCAGCGCTTCCGAATTCCATTAGAATGATTATAATAGGTCCATCTGGATCTGGTAAAACGCAATTATTGCTCAATCTGATAATGAGATGGCTAAAGTGGGATAAATTATATTTAGTAGCACCATCTGTAGATGATCAACGATGCTATGAAGTACTTAAAGATTTTAATGAAAATGCAAAAGTGTTAAATGAAGACAGTGACGTTATTGATTTTATTACTGATATTGATGAAGCGCCTTCTGTAGATGATCTGGACGGAAGTATTAATAATTTAGTAGTGTATGATGATGTTATGCTGGACAAACAATCAAATCCAGCTAGAATATTTTCTCGAGGTAGACATAAAAATACTGACGTGATTTATGTTACTCAGAGATACACACAGATACCTAAGGTGATCAGAGATAACTGTAATATTTTGGTTGTGTTCAACGGAGTTGATAATCATACGCTGCAGAATATTTATTATACTTGGTGTTCAGGAGATATGGACATGATTAAATTTAAAAATTTCTTTTCAAAAGCACAAGCTGTTCCATTCGGATTTATGACAATAAATCTACATGACCCAAGATCAAGGTACCGTATAGGTCTGGATAAAATCTTTGGTTAATTCATAGCAGCAGAGCGTGGACGACAAAAATTGAGTGACCAACGCGTAAATGAAATCGCATAAAAATTTGAAAAAGTGTCAAAAATAATCTTGCCCAATTAGAGAATTTTTTGGTTTAAACGTTATTGACATTGTTTTTCAGCTTCGTAGGAACCCTTAGTTTTTATAAATAAGGTCTCTACAAAGTTGTAGGGTTCACCCTCTCTGCTGCTACACCTCAAATATAGGACACACATACTTGACCAATGCACACCTCACATATAGGACACACATACTTGACCAATGCACATCTCATATATAGGACACACATACGTGACCAATGCATACCTCACATAAAGGACACACGTACTTGACCAATGCATACCTCACATATAGGACACACATACTTGACCAATGCATACCTCATATATAGGACACTAATATTTGACCAATGCGTACCTCACATATAGGACACACATACTTGACCAATGCACACCTCATATATAGAACAAACATACTTAACCACTGCATACCTCACATATAGGACACTAATAGTTGACCAATGCATACCGTACATACAGGACACACGTACTTGACCAATGCATACCTCTTATATAGGACACGTACTTGACCAATACCTCACATATAGGATGCATACTTGATCAATTAATACCTTGCACATAGGATACACATACTTGACCAATGCATACCTTATATAGGACACACATACTTGACCAATGCATACCTCGTAATGGGTGAAATATGCCAGTTGTGCGTACATTATTAGTGTTCACTGGTACTGGAAGGTATTCTTGTCGGCTGTATCGACATCCACCCTGCGAGATAGATCTGCTTTGGGTGAAGTCATTTGAAAGTTTTGAAATTGTAGCACCAGGCAAAATCTTGGACAGTTTACCTTCATCTTTTAAATTTTCAGGTCATTGCCTCATCACAGCAATTTTATAGTTTCTTTTGGCACATTTTTAAATTAATTGTCTCGGCTTGGAGTATTTGAGAAAAACATCGTTGGCAATAATAAACCAAAACCACTCAGAGTAGGCAAATGAAAAACCTTGCTGGCAATAGTAAATTAAAACCACTTAAGGTAGACAAATGAAAAACCTTGTTGGCAATAGTAAATCAAAAACCAGTTAAGGTAGACAAATGAAATACCCTGTTGGCAATAGTAAATCAAAACCACTTAAGGAAGACAAATGAAAAACCTTGTTGGCAATAGTAAACCAAAACATCTTAAGTTAGACAAGTGAAAACCTTGCTGACACAAGTAAACCAAAAGATATACAACGTAAAGCTGGTCTGCTTCATGATATGCAAAGTTAGATGACCTGCTTTGATTTTCGGGTCATTACAGAAATGTAAATATTTCATGTCATTACAACGATTTGCCTTTTTCAGGGCATTGCAGTAATTTCTTTTTTTTACACATAATTCAAAATTTTCCAGCTGAGACTATTTTGAAAGTAATCTTGTCAGTACAACTTAGAATTTTTTTAGGCAAATTATTATCTATATGCAGACAACACAACTAATTGCCCGGAAAACACAGACGACATAATTAATTGTCCAGAAACATAATTTGTTATTTTTTCTTTTAATATTTGTTTTAACATTTTGAACCCTTGTAACAAAATGTTAGCACAATCAGACCTAGATCAGGAGTGGTAGGCACAAAAAATTATATACATGTTTATTTGCATAAACAGACGATCTAATTAGATGTTTATGGCGTTATATAAATTCATCAAATCTTAAGATTTAGTTGGCGCTACTTAGCCAGGATTTCCCTGGTATGCCAACATACATACATACATACATACATACATACATACATACATACATACATACATACATACACCGTTGTACTGACCTTTGATCATACTAAATATATGTCGTTTGTAAATTGTTATACATGTATAGCATAAATGGGAACTCTTCAATGCTGCATAGTGTAGAAGGATTTTTTTCTTTTCTTTCTTTTTTTGTGCAAAGTTAGATGACAAAATGTTAGCAAAAGCTCAAGGGTGGTGAAAAATAGGATAAACAAGAATGCAAAACTTCAAAATCAGTGAAGGCATGGCTTGTTTTATTTCTGGATTTCATAATATGTAATAAAAAGCTGGTGATTAGGAAAACAAATACTTTTGATTGCATTTTCCTCCTTGTCAATGATATCTAAAATAGCCATTCTACATAATCCCTAGTTTTGATAGCCTATTACCGGCTGCAGATAATTTCAAATCATTGTTACAATTCTGTAGATATGCTTATAGTACAAATTTTAAGTAATTTATTATGTGGATGTTTTTAGTAAATGAATGCCAATGAACATTATATCATTAAATTTTATGTTTCACCCAGTAAAGTTGCATAAAATAACATTTATTTTCAGAGAAGATTGTTATGAATAGTCAACCAGTAATAATAATAATAATAATAATAATAATAATAATAATGAAGATTAAAATGATCAACATTGATCCATGTTATGTGCTCACAAAGTATAAATCTAAACACATAATGTTCATCATTTTAAACTAAATGCAACCACAAAACATCAGCGGCAGAAGAAGCAGCAGTTGTTGCAGGAGCCATGCAAACTATCTGCTCGCAAAGTGAAAATGTTCCAACTCAATATTTGGTTTGCTTAAGTAAATAAAAGTAAACCAAAACTTCTTTCCAATATAGATATTAAAACTGTATACACTTGACCATTAAAAAGCCATAAATATTTTCTACATGATGCTTATTTGTCTATTGTAGAATGTAGCAATAAAACTTTGCTAAAGAAAATTTTTATTTATGTTGATGCAAATATCTTCCTTGGCAACTAGTACTTATATCGCTTAGGGAAGGTGTATATCAATATAAATCAGACTTCAGAAAGCTGAAACAGAGAAATCTGTTTAGTTGAATAATTATAAATGCCTTGTAAATTATGTAGTCATGTAATTTTTGTTATATATCGATATTTATCAAATTTATAATTAACAATCTGATCGCAAGATTCTGTTTCAATGATCTGACTTAAATAATAGATAATATTTATTTTCAGAAAAGATTGCTATACATAGTCTGCCAATAATAATAATAATAATAACACCAACAACAAATAATAAAATTAATAATGAGCAGCAGCAACTGTGCAAGATTTATGTAGAACAACATAGACACTTCTATTATTCATGGTACGAAAGTAAGAGCAACTCAACCTTCTAAATCATAATATTGTCTCAGCATTTATTTACATTTTAAAATGGATTGTTTAACCACAGAAAGCTATATTTTCATAAAGCGTATGTTACTTGGACACCAATCTGATCTTCAGTGTAATTTTATTTCAGTTGATAAATGTATAGTTTTCTCTCATCTGAGGCATTTGTGACGATTAAAATATCTTTACTTTTGTGAATACAAATAGCCCACGGATATTTCGGCACTCCTGAACTGATGACCTGTAGCACAGACCCATTCGGCGACAGATGATGAATGTTGTGAGACAAGTATCCAACAACATATATGTTGTCACACCAGTCCACGGCTAATCCCCTGGGGCCCCTAAGACTGACAGGACGGTACTTAAACTGTTTCCTGCCATTCATGTCAAAACAGAGAAGTGAATGCATACTATGGACACTAACATACACTCGTGTTTTCATGCTATCCAGAACTAAGTAGTTGTAGTGATAGTATGGAGAATCGTACTGATAAGTATATTTTACATCTCCTCTCGTGTTGATCAAACTCCAGTAACTGTTGTTATTACCACAGTCACCACTCAAAACTATTTCCCCCTTACTAGTAGCTGCAATTGCATTGCAACTGTATTTGGTTGTTATCGTTCTGACTGGGATGATGACATCACCCACGACTGACAGGATCTCGATTTTATTCTGATTATACAACGACACTGCCACCTCCTGGTCATCCAGTACACACATATTGCATGGATGACCTGTTAACGTACGACTATTGATGAACTGATAGGAAGGGCTTAGTAAGATGCATCGGTTATTACAATAATCAGCAAGCATCACCCTGTCTCCAGGAAGACATGTGACACCAGCATACCGTGGAGAATTACCATAAGGGACGGTAGGACCAATTACATCAATTATCTCGACCTGACACGCTTTTGTTGGTCTTCTCAAACATTCTAGGGGCAGAATGTTGGATCTGGTTGTAGTAGCAAAGTTCACCAATTCAGACAAAGGAAGGGACAAAATGGACTCTATCTTGGGTGCGAATTTCACCACAACTGTCACTGTATGAGTTTTTTCGTACTTTTCACCAACCAGATTACAGCAGGAGTGTAACTGCGACCTCATCTCTTCCGCTATCAGAAATTTTTGTAAGTTGCTCCCATATTTATGTACTGCTTCGAATTGATAGCAAGAATTTCGTATGGCATGCATTAGTGACAAACACTGATTATTCTCTTCCTGTTTCCTGGTAACCTCTTCTTTATAAATTCTGTTTCCCTCTGTCCTCGCTCTTTTCTCTAACTCTTCTAAAACTGAATCGAGCTTCTTTCTCACTTCCCTGATTTGCTCGGTCATCCTATTAATCTGGGACTCAAGATCATTAACAGAGGCCTTGTTAATCTCCACAAACTTCTTTAAATGAATCTCTATTTTCTTCATGTCGGCAATTATCTCGTCTGGCTTACTGTTACACAGCAGAGCAGGGAGTTCTTCTTTCAAGTCTATCACTTTGGAACACATTTTATGGCCACGGAAGAAACACGTGCCACAACAAGGAACCTTGTGGTCTTCGCAGTAGTATTTTATATCTTCTCCATGATGTTCCGAACAGGTAAGCCTGCAAATTTCATCACATTTTCTGGGTTACAAGCTAATTCCTCTAGACCAAGAATGGTATGATCCTTTAATAGTTTCTGCTTCCTGTGAAAGTTTAGGCAATCCTCACATATGGCCTCTTCGCATTCTACACAGAACCTTTTTGCAGGAACAGAGACGCCCTCAGAGGCACACGCGTCACACAGGCGATCTAACACTGATTGCAAGACTGTGTTGACTGGAAATAAGGTCGCCCATTCGCTTCTCGATGTACCCTTTATAGAGGGACTTGAGGAATTTCCACATACAGGGCACTGAACGTTTCTTAGTTTCGTACACTTTGTAGCCTCTGTGTCTATGTGGGACTGTAAACACTTCTCACAAAAGGAGTGGACGCAGGGTAACTGTCTCGGTTTGCTGAACTGCTCCAAACAAATTGGACAACAAGGCCTGTCTTCCTGATTTATTTTAGCAGCAGTCATCTTTAACAATAAACTATGATATAATCCTGCTATGGAAGTATTAAATTTGTATACTATTCCAAACTATGTGAGTGACAAACGTACAAATGATTCTTCCTGTTATAATGTTGTTCTTGCTTCCGTGTGTGTACTTAGCAGATGCTAAAATTTGATTCGTACACTCCTTAAACCGACAGAAAGATTATCCCATTATCACACCATTGGATGTCGTATACCTACATATGTAGACATGCGTCACCCAAACGATCTACTTTCGTAGAATTGGCCAATATCACTCCCTTTAATTTTGTTCACCTACGTATGTGGACAACCGTCACCCAAACGATCTACTTCCGTACAAATTCATAAAGTGATATACTAACACTCCCTTGGTGTGCACCTACTTATCGTGCATGACATATTGTATATGTTGGCCTGTGACTTAATCTTGCCACACACTTGTTACTGTTCCAAAGATTAATAAAGATTCGTTCACGATTTACATTATTGAACGCGCCTTCTTAAATATTAGTATATTGCTCTTTCAAAGTTATATAGCATCGAAAGTAGTGACTTGTAAAGTTGAAACTGAAAGAAAATGATACCAAGTCAAAATTCATGTACAAACACATTTATTCGATATATCAAGCTGTTCAAGTGCACAACATTTGTAGCGATAATATTGTTAAAATATTTGCACATTTGTATATGTCTATATCATAGAAATAATGCCGATATGTACTGCAAAGCAGATTATGTAATAAACATGGCTCTTTAGAAGAACGAGAAAAATGTCCAGAAGCTGTACTTCCCAGGCAGTCTGAGCCCACTCCAAGGAAATAAAAGAAAGGTCACGTGAGTGACGTTTGCTGAAAAGCTCACATCAGTTTCAAAGACGCTGTATCCAACAGTAGCCAATAAACTGACCCGACAGCAAAACATCAACAAAATCATTGAAGCTTTAAATCTAGATTAGCTTGATCTAATTTCGAAGAATTTGTATTTTATCGAAATAGACGCATTCACGCCATAGTAGCTACACGATCCCCCAAAATAGTACATAAGAAAATATAAACTGTGCCTATGTCATGGAAAAGTACAATTGAGTTCTGATTGATCAATATTTGGTAACTGAGAGAGAGAGAGAGAGAAAGAGAGAGAGATCACACGGCAAATAATGTCTTTCCACAAGCACTGGATCAAACAAGATCGTTTTGGCTAGGGAAATAGTAGATATGAGAGAAACCTGACAACAGCAATGTAAAACTGGTGCAGAACCAATCCAAGTGCTTTCGAAATCTGCCGATTCCTTTTTCACGGGAACAAAGCCACCAAGGAGAATTACACAAACAACAGCATAACAAAACAAAAAACGCGAGTAATGTACAAAGTCTAAATTGTGTTTGCTGTAAGTAAGCATAATGTAATATAAAATAAATCTTGAACGATGTTGAGTTTTATTGTGTTTTTAGTGCCAGCAAGGCAGAAGTGGATAACGATTGAATCCAATCCTCTGCTTTGGTAGGTCAGCAATGAAATGTTTGACTCTGTCTACAGCCTTTTCCATACCATATATAATATCTGCATCCTAGATATAATATTTTGATGAGCTGGCTGTGTGTTAAAACTTGAATGAAGTTTGATTCAAAAGCAATATTACATCATTGAGTTGGTAGTATACAATTTAAGTCTGGACCTTGTGTTTGAGAAGGTAAATAAATTGTATGAAAATGTGATTTTGGTAACCTGTGAGTTCCTTGTCATCTATGCATTAACAAATGCCCGTTTTGATTATTCCTGATTTAAACCGGTTAGTTTGAGTGCATGCAGCCTGAGAATCAAATAAGCTTCTTTGGATTTCCTATTCGCTTCTCCATTTTGGGCTATTTGCTATCCCAATCAGAATTACCTCACTGAAAATATGGCCTGGAGAAAAATGTTCTGTCAATGGGCTCCTTTCCACTTTATATCACTGTTTCTAAGTATACTTGAGAAATGTTCCCCATTCGATCTGTTTCCCTGCAGCTGCGAAACAGATCAACGGGAGCATGGTTTAGTAGTATTTGTTCTTCGATTTCTTTGATCATTTTTTGTGCAAGGTAATTGCGTCCAAAACTTAGCACTATGTGGAAATTAGAAAATGTCATTTGGAAATCAAATGTTATAACTGTACTTACAGTCCCTTAATTATCTGTCTATAGCTGTGTTGTAAATATTAAGGGTATCTGGTTCTTGGCACAAACCGTACAGATGTTTTTAAGTAACGACGTAGGTACCATTTTAAGTGTTTAATTAAACATGGTAAAATTTTCTCCGAGACTGGGGGGTGGGGCATTTCTAACCATACCATCAGTCTGGGCATCACTCCCAGAACCCTTCTTACTTTGTCTGAATTTTTAAACTTTCAGTACAAGATTTCAATTCAAAGTATTTGCAGTCTCCCTCCCTGTCACGTGTGGAGTCACTTTACACATCAGCTTGATCTGAAAAATAACTGTCAAACATTCTGTCCAAAATATTGTTGTTAACCTCAGCTAACATCTATTTTCTCGGCGGTAGATACCGTGACATGCTCATCGTCGTTATGAAATACCCAATATACTCCTCGTCGTTACTTACGGTACTATCCCAGTTTCCCATACCGCAAAAGCGGCCATTTTCACTCAGTATGTCTGTATTGCTTAAAATTACAAGTGTGTTGACATTTGTGACATTTGCGAATAGTTTAAAATGTATAGCAATAAATCATTCCTGACATATTATATGTGGACTAATATTGAATATTTCAAGTTGTAAGGTGGTTCCTGTCTGTGTGTGCGACAATAAAATTTTAGGTGTGCGATACCGAATCACAGACTGAACACCTATATCAAACACCAGATCAGCCATGAAAGATTAAATGGATATGTAATAAATTTAAGGTAACACACTGGCTTTCCTACAACAGTAACGTGCCACATCAACTCATTATGTAATGTTTGGCCAAAACAAATAGCACACTCTACAAAACTAATTAATCTTGCGTCGTGTTTAGACAGAATAGGAAAATCTAGCACTCATGAGGTTCCAGTCTTACCAGGTACTCAAGAGACCACTTCCACGATATAAATGCTTCCTCTCGGGCTAGATTTCCGTATCCTACTCATACATTGGGGAACTTTTATGCAATCATCATTGAACATATTAATGTTTTTAACATTAGGTCTATTGACATGAGTCTTATCCTCATGGATTTAATTTCCTTTTCGTCAAGGGAAAGATAGTATACTGTCATCCAAAAAACATGTCTTGAAATGTATGAAATCAATTGTCTTTTTCTTTTATTGTAATCCATGCACGATACTCACACACGAAATATTCAACACAATCCTTTGATAAATATAAATATGTAGTTCGTTGCCAGAACTTTGTTAACATCTTTGAACTAAACGGCCATAGAAAGTTTGCAAAACCGGGGAATTACTTTTGTTTATAAGGAAAAACAGCAGTCTTTGCCCTTATATCCACTTTTGGTCTCTTTCCACAACCGATAAAGAGAACGTGAGCTAGCGATTATTTGTTTATTGATTTTGATTCATTTTAATATTATCATTTTTATATCCATCATTCATACGGAAATACGTCATGCTTTATATAGTGCAGACTCGTTATCAAACACGTAAATTAACGCAAAGTAAACGATGTAGTATGTGATAAATTATGTAAAGCCTTGATATGGCTTGATGATGTCATGTTTTATCAAGAGGAGACACGTTGTGATACCAATCCCACAGTCCGAAGTATTTTGTGAGTATGTAGAACATTTTCATACAAAGCCTTGATACGACTCGATAAAGAAAATACCCAATACTTAATATAGAGGAAACACGTTATAATACACTTCATGTGAGGTAAACTTAGCAGTATGCATCATGCTATTTTATTGCTTAATGCGGCCCCACCCATGGCGAAAATGCGTCATTCTTCATACAGGGGATACTCATTATAATACATTTAATGCTAAATTTTTTAATTTCTCCTTGTTACTAATGCAAGAAACAATTAAGAGTCCTACAGGTATGAAATTTGAGTTTGTGTGACATGACGTAATGGTTTATTAAAGGTTAGCGTGATATATTTTAGACATTCAATTTTTGAGAATGATTTTGCGCAAGGAACTATCTCATTGAAAAAAATAGCAGCCACTCAAGAGAAAACTTTAAACAAATGGTCTTCATAGCTTTCTTTTATGAATAAGTTTACTAAAATGTTTCATAAAGCAGAGCTGACAGATTGGATTAGTGCTGTTGACAGATTGGATTAGTGCTGTTGGATTAGTGCTGTTGACAGATTGGATTAGTGCTACAATGAGGTCGCTATTAAACTAAGTAATAGAATAACATGTAATATGTAATGTTAGAGAAGCAGTCGCTGTGTGTCGGGAAAAATGTGCTACCTACATCTAAGAATACGCTGAGTACTAGCATCTGTTATGTTGCCAAGAGTGACACTTAGGACTCCTTCGCTGAGTCCAATTTTGGCAATTTTCGGCTTGTACTAGGGAGAGAACTCTATATGTGAGGCTCTCGAGGGGAGGGATCAGACACTAACAATAGTAAGTGTAAATCTTAAGATGTCACTTCTGTTTATTACAGATACAAAATTAATTTAATAGTTCTAGATTTTGACACCTTGATCATTGTATTACATCATTATCTCATATGCTGCGTCAAGTTAATAAAGCGAATTTGATTGGTGGATTACGGATAGATTGCACTGCTTTTGGAGCATAGTACTAATTAAACGAAAACTAAATAAAAATGAAATAGAGAACATGGGAATTGGGTCTTATATTTTCTATCACCATCATTGAGTCCTATAGAGTAATAAAAATGAAATAGAGAACATGGGAATTGGGTCTTATATTTTCTATCACCATCATTGAGTCCTATAGAGTAATAAAAATGAAACAGAGAACATGGGAATTGGGTCTTATATTTTCTATCACCATCATTGAGTCCAATATAGTAATAAAAATGAAATAGAGAACATGGGAATTGGGTCTTATATTTTCCATCACTATCATTGAGTCCTATATAGTAATAAAAAATAAAATAGAGGACATGGTAATTTGGTCTTATCTTTTATGCCACTATCTATGAGCGATTTAGACAAGGTGAAAGAGTGGGATACCATTTCCGAAATCGTTCAATGCAGACTGCAAATATCGGTACATTGAAAAGGCCAAACATTGCCTTGTAATTCAATGCAGGCTGCAAATATCGGTACATTGAAATATTTATTTTTAACATTTACAATCAATTCTTGCATTCGGTATTTCAGCTAAACGGCGTAAGACGTATTTTGTTGTAACACACATTTCGGACTTCTTTAATAATATCAATATAATCGTATAATACCAATTACCATACTTCGACCACCGTGTCAACAGTCCTTCAATAAAGACAAAAGTAAACCGAAAAAGTAAAGCAAATGTATGCAAATGAGTATGGAATATAACTTTTGTTATTAATAGTTTACAAATATCTTCAATACTTAAAAATTACTACTTCCTAGATTGCATTTGTGATTATAGATAAGGCAAAAGAAACCTTATTCAAATTATTTTTAAATATTCTTTACTATTTTTATTTCTTTATTTCATTTTGCTGCTGGATTAATTTCGATTATGTTTGGAATCATGAAATATATATGTCAAGTCGTTAAAGCAATGGATCTTTACCGTTGTCTCTAAACACTCTCCTAATACACTTTGGCAAATGGGTGATAAAGTCTCAGAAATGTCCAACCAGAGAACCCTTTAACACAATTTAACACGCTCAATGTCTAATTAGTTTTGAAGATATTAATACAAATTACCTACTGGTAGTCTTTATACCCGTCTACATTTCTTTACTATTCATTGCTCATACATGCAGGCGATCCAGTACTGAAATTCTTAACACAAATTGTAATCATAACTTCTAAAATCTTCAGAATATAGAACCCTTTGGGCATGAGTACAGACACATTTTTTTTCTTCTAAACTAAGATCCTTTGTAAATTTGGACGGTGCGGGGTGGAAAAATATTATTATCATGTAGCACTCAACTAATCAAAATCAGTATCAAGATCGAAGTATGTCATATTTATCGAAAAAAGGAGTTCCAATATTAAAACCTTAACGTCAAAGACTGGACCTAATCGAAATATAGAAAGTTCATAGACAACAATAGAGAAAAAGGACATAATGAAATGGTAAAAATTGGATAAAGTCCACTTAAGCTACAAAGAGCATTATCATTTATAAATGTCAATAACAGGTTCACATTTCCAGGTTAAAATGATCAAGACCATTATGCATATTTGGTCAGATTGAACAACACGGAAAGAAAATAATAACGTGGACACTTTGTTCAACCGACACAAAGAATCAAACTAAGACAATTCTCATCAAATAAAGGGTACATATATAAAGAAAAGAAACAAAGAACGTTTTATAATTAATTCTAAAGCTCCACTGTCTGATGATATTAATACTCAATTTGATCTCACGAAAACTGATAACCCTTAATGTGTGTTTGGGAGAATTTACGTAATTTGTTAACTAGGAACTGTTTATGCCAATGTGAAAAAAGTATGCATATAATTTTTTCATTTTTCTTCTTTTAAGCTATTGAATCGATATTAAATACTCCCCAAAAAGATATACAAAGACTATCAAAGCATATTCTTCAAAATTTATCAGAATGAAATACTTAATATATAGAAAAATAGAGAATAGTGATTAAGCAATCAAATTTTCAGTGCCGTCGTACGACTCATTCCTTCTCCCTCCAACCACATCTAAATCTATGTATACACTCATTCATATTTGCTTTTTCTTCCATTTTTTTCCTCTTTCATTTCTTTGTCCATATTCATAGGAATGATCTCAGGTGAATTCGTTTCGCTTGTTGTCCATTGCCCATTGTATTAATATTTAACTGCCAAATCTACAGTATATACTGTAATGCCATGAATGGTTTTATGATAGATGTTTATATTTTATGTGAGTGTGAGTGCCATGAGTATGATAAATTCGAGGTGACACCTACTTTATATATTTCTGCACAAGAACATGTACATGTAAAAGTTTTGCTGATTTATGAATAATAACATAGAAATTTATCTATGAATGTTAAAGGCCTGTAAGGTTCAATACCTAGACGAAGAGACAGTTTCCAAAAGGTAAAACAGAAGAATGTATCTATTGTTTGCATGAAAGAAACCCATAGTACAAAGACCGTTGAAACATATTGGGCTGCTGAATAGGGATACAAATGTATATTTAGCCACTGTACTAGTAATAGTGCTTCAGTCTCAGTATTCTTTAGAAATACTTTTAAATTTGTGATCCATGGAGAAAGATGTGACAGCCAAGGGAGATTTATTATGTTAGATATTATAATTAATTGAAAACGAATAACCCTCGTAAATTTGTATTGGTATAACGATGATAACCCTTGCTTTGTTAGAAATCAAAAGGAAGAAATTTTAGCATTTGAGAACTCATCAATTATAATGTGTGGAGACTGGAATACTGTTCAAGACCTAGATTTGGATACTTATAATATTTTGCATGACAAACATCAACAATCTCGACCAGCAATCCAAGACCTGAAAACGAACTGGAATTAATTTACCCCTGGAGAAATTCCAATCAAGACTTAAAGGTATATACATGGAGGCAAACACCGCCTTTGAAACAAAGTAGATTATATTACTTTCTTGAATCTGATGATATTTATATGAAAACAATTCATGCCTTTATCTTACCAGGGTATAGGACTGATCATTCAATTATTGTTTTGAGTTTGGCTTTTTCAGTGCCCTAGGGGAAAAGGATATTGGAAATGTAATCCTCAATTGTTGAGGGATAATAATTATATTGACTTGGTCAAAAAGTGTATAGCCGACACTGTAAATAAATATTACGTAGGGGGAAATAAATACGACTCTCTTCATGTTTCTTTTTCCTGTAATGATCAAATATTCTTTGAAATTTTAAAAATGAAAATAAGATCCGAAACTATGGGTTATTCTATTAGGAAAACAAAAGAGAAACGGGATTAATTAATGAAAATTGAACATGAAATTTTCGAAATTCACAGTTGATTGTCAGATTACATAGATGGGGAAGCTCTTGAAATGTAGAAAAAAAAAAGAAAGCAAAATTAGAGGAATCTAGGGCAAAAAAAACATAGAAAGTGTTAGATTAAGTTCCAAAGCTTGATGGTATGAGTTGGGAGAAAAACAGTAAGCACGAAATACGTTTTAAATCTTGAAGAAAACAAATTATGTCAATAATACAATAAAGGAAATAATTTCAGATGATGGGACAAATACATCAGACCAAATGGATATCTTAGAAGCCCCAAAAACAGTTCTACTAAGAATTATACAAAAGTAAAACTGCTCAGCTTGATGCTAATGATATTCAAGAAAGTTAAAATAGATTTTTAATGACAATATGGAACTTAGTCAAGAGGAAAAAGAATAACGTGAGGGTCTACTTACAATGAATGAATACAGCATGTCTCTAAAATGGATGGAATATGGCAAACGTCCTGGCTGAGATGGATTTACGGCAGAGTTCTATAAATTCTGTTTTTTGGAGATTTCTATGCAGATCAGTAAAGTATGGATATAGTATAGCAAACCTTTCAGATTTTCAAGCTCAATGAGTCATTACATGTGTACCAAAAGAAGACAAAGACAGAAGATATTTAAAAAATTGGAAACCTTTATTACTTGTCAAAACAGATTGCGCGCAATATGCATGTGTGCATGAGAGTGCGTCTTTTCCTTTTTTGTGGATTATTTATTGTTTCTAGATTAACGATAACTAGAAATGTTTTGATTGTAATGTGACCTTGGGATATTGTTCCCCGACCCAGCGGTCAACCTTTTACCGGGATAATAATTAAAAAAATACAGATTAAATCAACTACCGAGTATAATCGGTTTTTTTATTGACAAGTATAACCATGCAGTCGTGTCTTATCAAAATTTAATTTTGTATCAATGTATGTCTTGCAGACTCAATAAAATTAATGTCTAACTGAAGAAAGATGTCTATGGAGAAACAAAGATCAATCTAAGTGAACCAAACAATTGTTAGTTTCCTTTAAGGAAACGCATTTTGCTTTAAAACTGTTCTAACTTTTCCCCAAATCCTCCCCTCGCAAATAACCCCTCAGCCAAGAACTCCTATCTTAAATAACCACAGGACAACGCCCCCTGCCCCCCCCCCCGGAAAATAAGCCTCTCAATAAATCTTAATGACCAAAAACGCTCCACAATTAAAACAAAACCTTTTATTATAGAAGGAAAATAACTTTTATTTATTCTGAACACATTGTTATCATTACTATTACACCTTCCTTTAAAGTTTGTGTGGAGAAACGCTTAATCAGAGATAGACTGAAGCGAAGAACTCCCATCCTATTTTTTAGGATTTTCATTTGTATTGGTTTCCATTATCTCATTATGTGTGTTACCAAATTACTGGTTAATTACAACAATGCCAGGATATTGCGGATCATCTCTGACTATGACACGCGATATGTATTAGAGTATCTACAAGAGATCACTCACACCTATTAACGCATCAATCATAACAAAGACATTATATACTTACTTAATGTCTTTAATATGAAACTTTTTATTTCAATTGCTGATTCATGTGTATAGACAAATTCATAAGAAAATTAAAATTACTACCGTGTATAATCGTTTTTTATACCTCTATTCCTATACAGGAATGCGTTTATTGTATGCACTTGTTCAGTACACAATACTGGTATCTACAGTTAATTGGATTTTTAAGAATTTGAAATTATTACTGGTAAATCAAATACTACCTACCGCAAAGTGAATTGTCCGTCAATATCGTTTACCGTGGGTGTTTACGATCAAGTACATTACTTCAATTTCAGTCTAATGCCGAACAGCATGTATTTTATGAATGTTTGTGTTTTGCTATTTACACTCTAATTTTGATGCAATAAAAGCTTTGATTTGATTTCTATTTTCCTTTTCCTCAGGGATAATTCGTATGTGATACTTCCGAAGTTATCTGGCAGTGCGTTTGGGCTGATAAACCCATGGCTTGTAAGGGCAACACACACCTTGGTTTTCAAGTTTTGATCCAGCGGCGAATTCAACACTTGTTCAGTGCCAAGTAGACTTCTACAGCTTCCTGTGCATGTTTGGCCTGAAGCCCTTTACTTGTAAAAGTTGTAAAAGGTACCACCTTATTGGTTTTTCCATGTGACAACCTTTTGATCTAGCCAGGAGTTATACTTGTTAAGTGCATCGTAAGAGAGGATGAGGTGGTTATTTGAACTCCCTTTAATCTTGCTGCACACCTGACAAGTATTTAGGTTGGGGCTTATTTTGCTGCGAGAGGCAGTATTGGCCAGGGTGTTTTTCCCGGGGTTTAATATCCATGAGGCTTATTATCTGAGAGTTATTTACCCTAGAGGGTTATTGTCCGGTTATCGATTCTCCCACCTGCCCTCCCGAACTATCCATGCTCTTGAAGTGGCAAAGAGATATAGTATCATCGGTAAAAATATCTTCTCGTCGTGAACACTAATGATATATTCGTGAGACACGTGTACAATATACTCCGATTATAATATACTGGTGCCTTGTATCAAGGTGCGAAAGACAGTGCAATCTTGAATGTAGAAAACCACTCTAACGAAACTCACGATATAGCTTTCTCTCATTTCCGACAAAGTGAAAACTGTATAGGATGAATGGGTGGTCAAGAAAGAATGACGTTATGGGCGCGGAAAATTTAGCATTGTACTAAACGTTTTAGTAACACAGAAGCTTTAAAGATACATCCATATACCCACCCTGATGGTAAGCTTTTAAGGACAGATAAAAGTCGCATATTACACATTGTGTCATACGAACCATGGAAAAATATTTGCATCTAATGCCATGTTTGACTTGGACTTAGCTCTTTCTGAATATGTAAAATCCCAATTGAATAATACAGAAGACTAAAACAGGTACCAAAGAAGACTCGAAATATTGCATGAAATATTAAACCAAATTTAAATGTCTGTGATAATGATGAACCAACAGGATATTTTGTTGAATGAGGTCTCACCTGCTTCGCATGTACAGTACACAAACCGAAAACCTTGGCGCAGCCAGTTTAGCAAGACATTTACGTTATAACAACCAAAATTTACCATTTGCTCGCGTTAACATGAGAGATGAATTTGAACTCACACATGAAATTGCATGACCATATATGCAACACTGTTTACGAGGCAGCGCTACAATTAAGCAATAGTGTCTGGCGTACTTCGACAAAGCAATTGCAATCTCTGTATATATCTAACTGCACAGAGAGAGAGAGAGAGAGAGAGAGAGAGAGAGAGAGAGAGAGAGAGAGAGAGAGGAGGGGGGGAGGAAAACAAACATCCAATCTGTAACAGAATGAATTACCCCAAAGATCCCATTATACAACAACGACTTCCTTGCTCTGTCGTTGCAATAATGGTGCATAAAACTGATTTTCTCCTTGGAGAATTCACCACTGTGTATTAGAATGATTTCATCCTTCAGTGATTGCAGTAAATATTCTTTTATTGCCACAGAAGTTACTATGAAGCCTCTCGAGGGCTACATGCTATTTTTTCCACAGACTACTCATCGATGCGTCACGTGACCATATTACCCATTTTTATATTCAACTGTTCGATGATGAAACCCTTATGTATATCTAAGTGTTCTCATTATTAAAGGCGTTTTGCGGTCTGTTTACATTGAACACAATCATAATTTCAAGAATTTTGGCACTTTGATCTGAGAACATACATTAAAAGTCAAATTTCGTAAACTTTATTAATGATTATTCCTTGAATTATCACGACTAATATTAACTACTGACGTTAATAATAACGAAAAGTTTATAACAATCTTTTTTGAGGCTACCGTATAAAGTGTCAGATGTATTTACGCTGATACTATATAGTACACATCTGATTGAAGAAGGATGTCTATGAAACAAATAAAGTCAATATCCTTGAATGAATTATTGTTAGCTTCCTTTGATAGCAATCATTTTACTTAAAGTTTGCCCGTTTCCACGAATCCGCTTATATCTCCACCATCATTACAGGAAGCGGAAGCAGGACATTATATCAAAGATAAAAGCTGCTGGTTTACTTTATGAGAGAGTGGTATACAATTATTCTGTTATAACAACATTTTAGCCTGCATTAAAGTGTGAAAGCCAGTCCAGTATTGTCCAGCATATCATTCTATCTACAGCATACCTGTCTCTGCTACACCATTCTGTAATTATGGTAAATCTTTAAGAAATTAAGAATGGCATTGCAACAAGAAAAAATCTATTAATTCTGAAAATAGAAACATCCTAAAATTCACAAATAGACTCACCTCGCAATTAAGAATATTTAACTTTTTTCTTATTTTTTTTAAACACATGAGTTTGAGAAAAGTTTAATGTTAAAGAAATTGTGTAAGTATATAATGTCGTAGTTTTGAATGATGCGGTAATAGGTGTTGGAGCAATCTCTCTGTAATACATTCCCGTTGTCATAGTTTGGTATTGCTGTAATTAGTCTAAATAGGTAACATACAGTATGAGAGAATGGAACCCAATACAAATTAAAATCCTAAACAACAATAGCATAGTAGTTTCTTGGCTTCAATATTTATCTGATCAACCATTTCATTCATATAAACTTTAAAGGCATATGTAATAATAATGATATATGTAATAATGATAACAATAATGTGTTTTGAATTACAAATTAATTTTTATTGTATAATAAGATATTTTGTTTTAAGTTTGGAGAGTTATAGGTAGCAGTGTTTCTTCCAGAGTGGTTATTATCTATGGTAGTGGTGGTGGTGGTGGTGGTGGTGGTGGTGGTTATTGTCCGGAGAGTATTTAACATAGTGCGTTATTTTGCTGGTTGGTTATTTAGCAGATGGAAATTATCCTAGAACCAGGAGATTTGGGTGAAATATTTTGAAAACAACAGCTGTAAAGCAAACTGCATTATCTTAAAGGGAACTAACTGTAACTTGTTTCAACTAGAGTGATCTTATCCTCCTTCAGTCAGATATTGCTTTTATTGTGTCTGCAAGACATAAATTAATCCAAATGTTTTATAAGAAGCTTTTAAACCCGCCAGCATGGTTATATTTTCAGGTTATTATTAATCCTTTGTTCTTTCTGTCTTGTATTACTTTTTCCGATCTTTGTAACTTTCGTTCACTGTCTCGTAAGCATTAGCCCATATATCAAATTCGTCTTCAAATTAATCAATACTATAATTTTAACGGACATCTATCAAGATTTACATTCTTGTAATTTTGAGGAATACATTTTAATATCCTTTGCATATCTTAACTGACCCAAAAGCTCAAAAACAAGAAAAAGATGCAAGAAATATGTATACTTCGCACATGAGTACTTTGGCACAAACATTTTCGGATTGTTATCATTCGGTCAAATTGAATGTTAATATCATCAAGGAGTGTATTGAATATGAAACTCACATCAGTTTTGGTAAGTATAGCTTTACCATTAGCGTTGCTAGCCTCTACTGAGATTTGTGTTAGTCGGACTCTTATTGCCAGTTCCCTACTGATTAGTTTCTTTACGAGTGGTTTAATTGACCAAATATGCATAATTGTCTTGATCGTTTTCACCAGGAAATGTCCACTTGTATTCCACATTCATGGATGGTGCTGCTCTTTCTAGCGCATGTTAACTTTGTACAAGCTTAACCATTTTCGTTTTGTTGTTTTTTTTGTTTTGTTTTTTTTTTGTTTTTTGTCTCTGTTGATGTCCTTGAACTTTTTTAAGTTTCGACTTCTCTTGTCTTTAAGAGTATGATTTTAATGTTGGAACTCATGTTGCCTTCGCCGTCGTTGCTGTTGGACCCTATTTCCCTGTGATTTTATGCTACTTATTTATTACTTACCATCATCTATCAGTCTTCCACGCTGGACACTGGTTTTCTGCAAGTATCTAAGACTGTCTATATCTGACCTTCAACTTCATCCGCACTGTTTCGTTCTAATATCATATGTTCAAGTTTATTTAATTCATTTTATTTGTTTTGTGTACGCTGAAGTTTTTCTTCCCATTGTTATCATTGCCGATATGTCCCGCTTTTATTGCAGTGTTCGTGCACATGAGAATCATCACTCTTTCAACCTTTCCAGTAAAGAGTCAGCTGATTCATGAAGTGAAAATATCTCTAATGTATTCACTCTAATGTATTCACTTTATTACACCTTCAACCTCATTATCTATGGGGGAAAAATCACTCGATTTTTGTAGCGAAATTGTTTAACTTACCTAAGTTAAAAATCATTGAAATGTTTATTTATATTCACGTTAAAACTCTGTCAGTCTTTATTCGTGAAATGTTTGTGGAAATGCTACAAATGCTAATTAGTACTGAGGGTTTCTTTCTATTTTCTGTGTTGGTTTTGGTTTTCATTGTGCTTGGGTCAATTCTCATTCAATGGACATTTACTTTTCTTTCAAACTGACAATGAATGGTTCTTTCTTACTTTGGCATCCGAACTTCTTTTCCGTTCAGTCTTTGTTTATTTTGCACATTTAGAACATCTCATTCCACCGTTTATCTTTTCCACGAATTCGTGTGGAGATTTTTGACAATGATGCTGTCAAAAAGAGTCTTTGAAAATTTTCTACAAGAACTGATCTTAGTATTCTGTATTGTTGGGATCTATCCTTTGTATCCTATGATTGATAATTTTACAATGATTGAAATTATTACATTATTTGTTCAGGTAAAGTTTACAACATTTTAGTTAAGTAATAGTGCCAATTGGTGAATATTAGTAACATTTAGTGACAACTGGTAACCTACAATTACTCCTAGAGAGAACTTGTATCTATTAGCGACATTCAGTAACTTTTGTTTATACAGTGGTTAGCGTCTATTGGTAACGTTCATTTACCTAGTTGTTTATATCTAAATAGATAGCATGTCTCAACAGTATCCTTATTGTTCTCACTGGACAATGATATTTGGAATGTCTAAACGGTATTCTTATTGTTCTCACTCGACAAGGAACATGCGGAATGTCTAAACAGTGTATCATTCTCACTCAACAAGAGACATTTGGAATGGCTAAACAGTATCCTTATTGTTCTCACTCAACAAGGCACATGTGGAATCCCTAAACAATATCCTTATAGTTCTCACTCAACAAGAGAAAATTTGGAATGCCTAAACAGTATCAATATTATTCTCACTCGACAAGGGACAGGTAGAATGTCTCAACGGTACTCTTATATTTTTCACTCGACAACAGACACGTGGAATGTCCAAAGATTACCCTTATTGTTATATCGGATTTCCTGTTGATATTGACTACATCACATACAAATTAGAGGCGTGGCCAACACAAAGCACTACGCAAAGTGAAATTGCAAACGAAGAAAGCAACACGATAGATCATGCATCATGCAAAGCAACTTTACATCGTAGTAACCATTTTATCGCTTAAATGTTGTAGTTTATATTGCACTATATTAATCTCGAATAAATTGATAATAGAATTGCAAAGGAAAACCTATAATAGAATCAATTTACCTCTCATCCTGAGAAGCAGGCTTAATTGGTTGTAATTTCCATGTTGCCTCATTGGATATTACAGTATACTTAAATGTGCACTGTTTGTTACTGAATGAAATGGCTCATGGACATCAATTCCAGTTCTTTATCGGAGCCTTTGGGTATCAGTAGACGTTCCAAAAATATGTGCAATGTTTCTTGCTTTGCAAATAGTCCATTATGTACTGTATTTTTTTCTGCATATACTATAGTAAGGATTCAGTTCTTTTAAAGGCTTGATTGTGTAGTATTTCGATATACTATCGATTAAAACAAGCTGCATATTTATCGGGATCAGTGGAAATGATATCGTGCTTTTGTGCAATGTAGTCATTTTATGTTCATCTACTTTAGCAAATGAAAACGTTAATATCTATTGAGCAAAATAAATCGTTAGACTATAAATTAAAAGCTTTGCATATTTTAAAGCTCCTTATTTTCGAGTAAAATCTTTAATCAGTCTGTGAAAATATATGAAGTGATCAATTGTTTCGTCTATTTATTGTGAATACAGTACATGGCAGTTTGAGGCCAACTATATAATAGAAAGTCATTTTTGATTTATGATGAAGTATGACATAGAGCGTTCAAATTTTTACATCGATAAAGAGCGTCCAGAGATCACAAACACCACACTACTTTCTGTCTTAAAAATGTCTCAAGTGCGTATACAACTCATAGCATTAAAGATGTAAAACAACTGTTGGCATAAATATCTTCAGTAAAACTTCAGAAATAAGTCCTATATATAAGTCCTATTGCAAATCCAATGCCCTATATAACTTCAAACATTAAGTGTATTCATATAAGAAACGCAGCGATAACCACCACCCAACATCCGACGAAATTACTCAAAGTGTTCCATTGATAGAATACATTGCAAAACAGACAACACCACCTCTCCCCAACAACCTTTTTCGAATCAGAACACAACATTTTGAAAGAAGGTAATTAAACTATGCAATACTGGGAATACATTGACCATTTTGTGTATTTTATACATAATGCCTTAAAATATGCAAAGTAACCAGGCTTTGTTTCTGTAACTCTGATGTACACCAACATATCCGTGGGATAGATGTTATTGTTTTGCATATTTGAGACGGACAGGCAAAACCTAGTTTGATTGGGCAAAACCCGATTTAAAGTCTGAAATTTCCTTCAGAATCCACATTACACGAGTCCACCTTACCTACCGAGGCTGACGCAAATATTGGAGTGTCAGAAACACACAGTCAATACCTGATTCATTTGTAATAAGCCCACTTCAAGGGTATCTTACCTTAAAGACATTTTGCCCAGGGACATTTGTGTGAGCAGCTTTAGAACTCTAGTTATGTAAGAAATATCTGTATCAATGTGTTCCGCCTTCTGGGTACTTGTGTTTCCTAGACGATATTAGTATTTTCGCAAAAATATATATTCTATGAATTTCCAGTGTATTTCCCAAATTATATCAGTCCAAGAATATGTGGTTACCTATTAAATCCATTTTTAAGACGATTAATTTGAAAAGCCTACCTTCTATTTTCCAGATTAGATATAGGTAACACTGATGTCAAATAGTATTTATGGATCTCCAATGAAATAAGCACAGTTTGCTCCAATATTTTAATGTTTTTTCCCTAAAGAGGGTACATACATTCGGTTCTCTTTTCTACTTTGCATAGAATTTCTATTGTTAAGGTGGACAAATTTGTCTTACTAGCCTATCAATGTTTTAAGTTGTCTGTTTTTACCCCATTAATTTGTACTTTATAAAAATATTTTCTACGGTATTTCAATCCAGTCACGGAACATTGTTTTAAATCCAAATTTATCTTTTACACCGCATCCTTAAAACTGTGTTCTTTTCTGTCGAAAGATCTTTCCTAATGAATAAGCCATCCCCTTTGTCTTCTTTCCAATTTTGCCATTAGAGCATCTGTGTGTGTGTATGTGTGTGTGTGTGTGTGCAAAAGACAAGACAAAGAAATATAAACAAAAATCGATCAAATTACCAATGTTTATATGACTTGTGCTGTCTTCCTACTGTTTTGTGTTTTCACTGTTCGTTGTCAGTTCGTTGTATTTATCTTAAGCAATCCCTGACACACGTGCTGCCTTTAGGTTCCAATGCAATTGTAAGGACTGTTGTTCGCCATATGATGTACATACATACATACATACATACATACATACATACATACATACATATGTCAAATTATAAAATTCCTTCTCTAAATGTCTAAAATAGATTCCATCTCTAATGTAATTAGTGCAATGGTCTGTATACTGAAATATGTTTACATCTTTCACTAAGCTGTTTATATAAATTCCATTGATGTTTATATTTTCATTTATTCATTTCCTATAAAATGTTATTGCCGCTATACCTAGTATCATGGAAAGTGAACACCATTGTCTTATTAAGTATAGTATTTCAATGATTATCTATGATTGCCAAATTAATTTGTACTTTATTTTGTGTGTGTGTGTGTGTGTTCGTATCTTAACTCATTTACGGACAATTGTTCGAAAACTAACTATACATAACATAATATCTATACAGCTGTTACCTACTCTTTTAACAACTTTTTCAAATAAAAATAACCATGATCTCCTATCCAGTGCAAGAAATATATTGTTTTTAATATTTAATGCGTTTTTCTATATTGATTGGACCTCCTCTCCACAACTTTGATTAGTATTTACTATTTTATCTAACAATCTTAATTCTTTTGCTAATATTTTAGTTAAATTTGTATCTTTCTAATTTTTCCTCCTTCCTGCCCATAGCTCTGACTGATATCCTATATATGTAATATTTAATTGTTTTTGCTAATATTTTAATTAAAAATAGATAATCTGAACCTAAACAGATAAAGGTTTCCAGTCAAATTCGATACTGTTTCAATATATTAATTTATACTTACATGTCTTCCTTAGTATATAATTTGTATAATATTTGTACATTTCAGACAGGTGTTCCTCTACCTCCCCTTGTTATAGTTTCTACATTTTTAAAAATTTGTACATACACACAAATGTTCATGTATTTTTCCGCTTTTATTTTGCATATTGTTTGTTTTCATACTGTTCATTATATAAATGCATCTTTTCTAAATTCTTAACCTTCTAGAGAAAATTTGCCATGTATATGACCTTGGTGAATCGTATAGAAAATATACCATATATATATGAATTTGGTGAATTGCGAAGGAAATTTAACATATATATAACTTTGTGACTTGTATAGGAAGTGTGCCATATATATATATATATATATATATATATATATATATATATATATATATATATATATAGTATATATATATATATGTTGTTATATATATATATATATATGACCTGAATGGATTGCTGGAAAGGGAAGAAGTTTGCATAAGAAACAAATAAAATGCGTCTAAATAGGATGGGCGCTTTCCTTATTTTAGAAGAAGCCATTATCAACCAATTGTAAACCAGTCGTCAACCAACTATTGACATATTATCAGCCAATTCTCAACCAGTTTTTCTGTATTCATTAAAATAAAATTAGTATCAGGGGTATCACCCTGTGTAGGAACGGTTCACTCATCTAAAGACGTGTCAAACAGTGCAAAAATGAGACAAATACAAGTATTTTATTTAAATTTTTTTAGCCTTATTCTTGAATTAAAGGATCCATGTGATGATATAGTATATTAGTTTTCAAATAAAAATATTAAATTTACTTAGATACAATGTGCCAAAATAAAGAAACTTTATTATATTACAAAATCAATATGCAACATTGTTGTATACAGACTATACTTTTAATCGGAAATAAATTAAATCTGGGATATTGAAAATGGTTTGTTCGACTGCATGGAACTAGATCATTAGTCTTCTAAGCTGATCTTCTTGTTTAGAATGGAATATTTTCCAGTGCCATTCTTGTGTGGAACAAATGTTAAACTTGAAAATTATGGACATCTTGTTATAAATCGTGTCAGTGTGGGTTGCAAATCGATTTCTAATGTCTGTCTAGTGGTTAAAATTTAGTTCATGTACTCTTGTTATAACCTTGTATCTATAGATGGCATGTTCTAAATATGACATGTTTACAATAGCTGTTTGAAAATAGGATTTTAGACAGAGAAAACTGTTTCAGTCAGCCAATAAACATCAATACGTCTGTTCAGGAAATGGACGGTTTTTGAAAACATGGGACTGTGATATTACACTCCTGACAACTATCAGGTATATATGTATTTATTGCAGGGGCGGGGGTTTCCGCCACGAACTGCACCTTATTTAATTTTGAACAGTGCCCCTATTTCAGTTTTAAAAAAGTCAGGGAGCCAGTCGCCCAGTATGGCAGCGTTCACTGATGACGGTGCAAACAAATTACTAAATTAAAAATATGTTGTTTGCTTTCAGTTACATCACTGTCAAAACTAGATACTTCCATTTTGAATAATCTTTAAAGCTCTGAAAATGCTTACGAATGAGAATTTTTACATATTTAGACTTTAAAAATCTTAAAAATGTTATAGGATCAAAGTTCTAGCTGGCTCTAATTTGCTATTTGCCTATTTGCACGAAACCAACTGAATGGCCACGGCTTTATATAACCGCCTTGAAAATATTCTGACCCCCACCCTACCACACCCCCACCCACCCCAAAAGTAGTACATTCTTTTTAGTTCCAGTCCTGATACCTAAAATCTCTTTCTCACTGGCATTTCTCACTGGCATTTCTTTTCATTGATCTTTGATAAATCAAATGCTTAGTGTGCCATATTGCCACATACAACACTTTGATGCTAGACAGCACATTGTTAGTAACACTCTACGGAGGCAATATGCCCAACTCGATGTCAGTCTTGCAAATGAAATAGGGACAGGAGACAAAATCACAGGCTTGAAAAGAGGAAAAGGGAATGCAGTGTTGGGGCAAGGCGACATGCCTTTTTGTACCTATCTGGAGCACTGACTAAGGTAAGAAATCTTGTGTTTCAACCAGTATCGTACAGGAGTTACAAGTTCCAGGGACTACAACATTCACATTTTTATTTATTAGTTTGCTTAAGCTGAGTCATGGTTTTAAGTCAAATACTAATTATCAATACCTACAGGAGACAATGACTTAGTCTGGAAAATCATTTTTGCAAATTTTTTTTTTTTTTATTTTTATTTTTTTATCCATTGGTGATCTGAATTATAACAAGCTTATGTTGGAGTAATGAAAAATAAAACAGCGGAGATGAGGCTCCGGTCTAATGGTTTGATATTTTAAAATCTAATAGAGAAATTGGAAAAACCGTGCAAAAATATTAAAAGGAGATTGTAGCATTCATATAAAAAGTATTTTCCAGATAATAATGATAGTACCCCAGTAAGGAATATGTAACAATCTGTATAATAAACACATATCTTGTGGGGCTAATTATATCCCACCAGAACAAGTTGGGGTATGTAGGGTATATCTTTTGTACTGCTAATTATATTCCCTCAGCAACTAGGACTATGTCGTGGCTCTATATAAACGTTCATGTTTACGCCAAACATATACTGTGGTTACAATCTTGGGATAAAGGTTAGTTGCTCTGGAAACCGATCAGTGTGATTTAATATCCAGTGGGAATGTGGAAGTCTTCTATCCTTCAATTTTGGGGAAAAACGCCATCTTGAAAATAAAATTGATAAAACACCACTAAGACTGTCTTCGTGTCCTAATATAAAATCATCACTGTTGAGGATTGTAGTTGTCCACATAAGACCATCAATTGAAAGTGAAAGTGATTATATAAGGAAATTAACTTAAAACTTTCTTACATACATACATACATAAATACATGAGGAAAGGCGACTAGTACAAACTAATTTGTTTTATGTTATTGTTGAAAATGCTATTGATTATAATAATATAGTAATATAACTATGAATGATTTCAATATCTGTTTACATACATGAATGGAAGAAAATAACTGGTAAAAGTTTGTTATGAACTTTCATTTTAAAATGGCCATCGCATTGAGAAATACTGCCTACATTGAGGACTATTAAACATGGGGTGGGTGTATAATATATGCCATTCGCGGTACTACTGCCTGCTTTTATCTTTCGTATATTTTAATTGATCTTCGATAAGTCACAGATTTGATGTACCATATTGACACACACTAACAGTTGATACTGGACTGCAGAGTTTGTGAGTAACATGGTGCAGACGCAACTAGCTGATCTGGAAGGGGATGCTGCTGGTCAAAACGACTGAATGTAAGTCTTACAAATGAAGTAATGGCAGAATGAAATGCAAAATAAAAGGCCAAAAATGGGATATGGAATGCAATGTTAGCGACAGGCTCCATGCCCTTCTTTGCATGCATAGGTAAAACATTGCTGAAGATTTTAAATGTTATATTACAACCAATATTGTACCGGATCCACAATGTTATGGGAACATGACATTGACTATTGTGTTCGTTTGCTTTATTCGAGTCAGGTTTTTTAAAGGTAAACATAGATTATCACGACAGGTAGGAGAAAATAACCTTCCATTTTACAGCAATATTGATAACTGCATTATTGGTGCAATTAAAATAGTTTAATTGCTTTTCGTCACGTGTTTCACCGGTGTTACAGAAAATCGGTACTTCAGAAATAATTTGACAGGTTATATTGGAGTCGTTAAAAACAAAAGAATGGATATCGGAAATAGGTCTCATCTTTTCTAAATAAAAATCAGTACAGTGAGATTAGAAACAAAGAAGAAATTTTTTACGAATGCATTTTTTACATTTTTTGGCTTTTATTGCTTGCCATTAGTGGCACTTTATTTGCTATGATACGACCTAGGGATTACGAGTCTGACACCATAACAATTAAACTACTGCGGCTCCGCAAAGAAAAACTGTACAATAGAGATATGTTTTGTACTATTATATTCCCACTACAACATCATCATCATCATCATCATCATCATCATCATCAATCCCTTAACCCAAGAGGTCGTTAAGGCACCACAGCTGACTTTACAACCAATTCTCTTCATCTTTCCCTGTTCTCTACTGCTCTTTGGGAATCTCCAAATCCCATGCCTGTCCACTCCTTAACGTTGTCTTCCCACTACAACAAGCTGGAGTGTATACGATTTCACTTTGTCTACATCTGTTGAATATTTATTTTTAAAAATCAAGTTTACAGACAGCTTAGTAATGTATTACTGCACCCACTTGCTAGATGCCCCATACAGTGATCACTTTGGTGTCCGTCTGACTGTCCATCAGTCGACACCCTAGATTAAGGTCCAAGTCTTTTCAATCTGATTAAAATCACATCTTCACTGTCTACATGAAGATCTGAGAGCGACCGCTTAGGGCTCATGTTCTGGTGACATACGTTAGTACCATAATAGCTAATTTTATCAGCCAATCAGATGAAGCCTTATATCTTCGCGTTGGGGACAGTGTATAGTATAGCTGAAGAGCATCAGTGTGTGCCTATCGATTTGATTCACTTTCAAATTTTTGAAAGCAGCATTTCTACTGGCTAACTCAAAGGTCACCAGAATATGACCCCTAAGCGGTCGCTGTCAGATCTTCACCCAGGACAGTGGAGATTTTCTTTTAATAACACAACTAATGCATGACATCCAAGCACACCTAGCAACCGTGTTACCTCCAACAGCAATACAACCTGACAAGTGCTTTCGTTTACTGCTTGACAAATATGTCCCCGCAAACAAATGCAGAGTATCACTTCAAAAGTGTTATCCATGGTGTAGTAGTATTGGGGGCCAGCTTCGCACTTTTAAAAGCGAAGGCCATCAGGTTGAGAATATCTGACCTTCCACCAGCCTCACTACTCATAAGCAGATCGATGAAGCCGCCAAGAAGAATGTCAAAAACATAGTTCATGCAGCACAGTCAGTAACAAGATCATTGAAAGTTCCAGCTGCAAAGAGCTCTTTTAGATTTCTACCATGCTAATGACAAGAACTAAACGTACACGTCTTCCAAAGCCCGTATCTCCGGTAAACCTTTCAGACCTGTTTGCAAATTTCTTCCACGACAAATTTGTTCCATGCAATAAACACATGCAAGGCTGCATATCTGGAGTTGAGACGCATCAGCTCCATTCACAGTTTGGTTCTGGTTGATGCCACCAAAGTACTTGTGCTTTCCGTGGTAATTCATGACTGGACTATAGTAATTTGCTTTTATCTGGTTCGTCTCAATATCTGATACAGAAACTTCTAAAAGTTAAAAACAGAGCAGCTCGGATCACCCTTCGTATATGAAGAACTGAGCACACCTCCACCCTGTTCTGTAACCTACACTGACCATTTAACTATTTCAGGTCATTGCGGCAAGTTTTGTGTTCATATAATTCCAAATGTTTTCAACTTCGTTTGTTTTGAGACAAACCTTGTTAGCATAACGTAGCAATTTTGTTTTACATGCACATTTCTATTCATATGAAGACGACCAAATTAAAATTTCAGGAAAACATCAATCTGATATCTCTTTCAATGTTTGTTTTAACATTCTGGACCATTGCAAACTTTTTTTAAATCAAAATATAACGAATATTAGAAGAGTTAGACACGTAAAATTATACGCATGTTTTTGTACATAAATAGATGACCTAACTAGATTTTTATGGCGTTATAAAAATTTATAAAATTATTATTCCAAATTTTATGAATTGACTGCGTTTTCTACAAACGGATTGGATATAAGCATATAAGCGATCACGCGATACTGATCTGGAATGTTTTTCACATTGATCTGCGGACTACTTTTGGTTTCCTGTTTCCAGGTCATTTTATGTTAAGTTATATATATATATATATATATATATATATATATATATATATATATATATATATATATATATATATACGCATTAGACCATAATACTAACAACAAGACCCTCCTTCCCTCCCCCTTGTTTTCCGATCAAAATTTAAAAACCCCAGATTCAAATCGTTTATTATACGTTAAAACAATGTAATTGCACAGACCCTCCTGCTCTCCAACGTTCACCCCTTTTGCCGAATAAGGCATACGGCAGGTTTTACAAGCCAGTCTTCAGAAATTATCACATTCTGCATCGATAACATGCTCCAGCAGCTGTTATGAAAGGTCAGGGTCATTTGACGTACAAGGGCTCTCACTAAAAATGGACATGAGTTTGCTTTTGAAAGATCGGAATGCGCAGAAAGCAAGAACAATGAATGCTATAACAGCACCTACCATACGCAAGTGTAATGTTAAAAAGGGGAATAACCTGATTTAAACAGCATTGACCATTTTCGTTTGAATAAAAAATTGATCATAACAAGCTGATTAGATAACTGGCACGACCCGCTGTGACAGTCTACCCTATATATTACTACATAAAAAAACGAACACTCTTGGCTAACGAAGATGGGGCTATGTATTCTTTCGCAGTGAAAAAGCTAATGAAAGAAGACTTCCAGGTACCTAAAAGTGAACGCTTTGTTAATTAAATCTGCTGATATGATGACAGAAAGAAAGGAAATTGGAATTATAAGGATTAAATGATCATGGCTGGGCATATGTCGATATGTAAATTGTTACCTGATCACTCACAATGTTAACGTAAAGGCCATCGGACTTATTTACCTTTTTAGTGATTCGGTACAATTTACACACCGATAAATACCCAACCATGATCATTTAATCCTATATTAAGTTTTAGTTGGCAATATATAGCCAGGTTTTTCCTGGTTTGCCGTTAAACACAATACATACATTCATTCATACATACATACATACATACATACATACATACAGGATACAGGGCCGTAAGAGAGCCTGGGCCGAACAACACTTTTAATTTTATAAAAGAAATATTTTGTTTGAACAAGAACTAGGAGAGGCCCCGGTGTTTCTTACCCTAGGGCCCGGGATCGCTCTCTACGGCCCTGCGTACATACAAAGTGCATCCTGAAGAGTTTCGTTACCATATTATGCAATTGGTCTATAACTCCAAGGGGTTCACTATTGTATTTGAATAACGTTTAAATCCAGTCTGTATGGTACCATGCCTGCGTTGTTAGGATGAATCGTCTATAAATACCGATGGAGTTTCTAAATATTAGTCAAGCGACGTATTTAATGTTTTGATCAAATGTATGTAATTGCATGAAATATGCGTCAACTATAAAGTTACATGATGTCCGCAATATATAAATGTACCACCGTATTCTTGACAAGTCATCATACTAGACCGCTCTGGTGGCCTAGTGGTTAGAGCATCCGCTTTGGATGCGGGAGGTCGTGAGTTCGAACCCCGATCGAGTCATACCAAAGACTTACAATAAAATGATACTAACACCTGCCTCGCTAGGTGCTCAGCATTAAGAGATTAGTGTTAGGACTGGTCGGCTTGGTGTCAAGATAATGTGACTTGGTGGGACATCGTGCTACATGTCAGTGCTAGACATCACTATAAACTGCCACACTGCAGACATCGTAGCGATATGACTAAAAAAATGTTAAAGCTACGTTAAAAATCCAATTCGCACACACACACACACACACACACACAGTACTTGTCTTTTCAAAATTGTTACACATGTATAGGATAAATTGGAAGTCTTGAATGCTACGTGGTGTGTGATTTGCTCTTTTGTTTCTTTACCATGTGAATACAAAATTGGAGGGATGGAAAGACGGAGACAGAGACGGTAATCAACAGCATACGAGTGGTGACAAACTCGATCAACAACAATGCAATACTTCAAAATTAATGAAGGTGTGGCATGTTTTATTTCTGGGTTTCATAATATTTCATAAAATACTGTAGATTAGTACAACAATTACATCTGATTGCATATTCCTCCTAGCCAATAATATTTCAAAGAGACATTCTGCATAATTCCTAGCTATAACGGCTTATTACTCTTTGCAGATAAGTTCGAGTCATTGTTTCAGTTTTACAAATAGGGCCTGGGGCCCCGAGTGGCCAAGTGGTCTAAAGCGCTCACCGTTACGGATCACTGCCATCTCACCTCTGTCTGCGTGAGTTCGAGTCTCAGGCTCGGCTAACGTGGACACGTGAGAAAGCCTGCCAGTAGCTTCTCGTGGGTCGGTGGTTCTTCCCGGGGTTTTCCAGGGTTCTTCCTCCACCAATTATACTGGCCGCCATGTATAGCCTATCTTGTGCTGAAAAATGACGTTAAACCCTACAACAACAACAAATAGGGCTAAAGTAATCGATTTATGTAATTCATTATTTTCTTCTTTTTTTTTTGTAACTGATACGATAAAGGAAGGAAAATTCTATTAACCAATCTTCTGCTTCATTCAGTATAAATTTCATAGTTTGTATAAAAAGACATTCATTTTTAGACGAGATTGTAATAATAACAATAATGATCAGCAGCTGCAGCCATGCAAGCTTTGTCCTCCCAAAGTATAAGTCTACCCACCAAATAGCCCTAATTATAAAGCAGGCGGAGCAAAAAAGGTGAATAGTCTAATAATAATAATAATAATAATAATAATCAGCAGCAGCAGCAGCCATGCAAACAATATACTCCCAAAGTTAAAATCTATATAAATAATATTCATTGTGCTTAATAAATGCAACAATAAATCAAAGCAAAACTTCTCTCATCATATGCATTATATAGTACTTGCACTTGACTATATATATATATATATATATATATATATATATATATATATATATATATATATATATATATATATATATATATATATATATATATATATATATATATATATATATTCTACATGATTTTTGTCTTTTGTTGAATTTAAAAATTCCACTTTTCTAAAGGAAACCTTTATTTATGTTGATGCAAAATGACTTGCTTGGCAACTAGCGTTTTTAACTGTTAGTGATATGAAAACCAGAATAATTCAGAGTTTCAGAAAGCTGAGACTCCAGGCGATTTGAGAGATCTCTAGTACCAAAACAGTGAAACCGAGAACTTTGTTTAGTCGAAAAATTAAGCTTGCCTTCTACATTATGTAGTCATGATAGTTATTATGTGTCAATATTTATCAAATTTCTATATAATAACTGATTAGTGGATTGTGTTTCAATTATCTAACTTAAATCATATATATATATATATATATATATATATATATATATATATATATATATATATATATATTCATTTTCAGACACTATTGCTGTGATTAGTTGATCAATAATAATAATAATAATAATAATAATAATAATAATAATAATGAGCAGTGGCAACACTGCCTGCTATGTGTAGACAATAATACAATACAGACACTTACAATATTCAAGGAATAAATATAAGGGTAACTATACCTCTTAGGTGATACAATGTGCTCAGCATTTATTTATATTTTATTACAGATTGTTTACCAAAGAACCTTCACATGCATCTTCTTTCCATAAAGCGTACGTTTTTTTTACAGGAATGTAGCACTGAATTGACCTTCTGTTTAATTTTATTTCAATGGATAAATGTATAGTTTTCTTTCATCCGAGGCATTTGTGATGATTAACACATCCTTACTCTTGTGACTGCAAATCGCCCAGGGATATTGCGGCACTTCTGAAGTTATGACCTGTAGGACAGATCCGTCCGGGGACAGCTGATGAATATTGTGCGACCAGTATCCAGCAGCATATATATTGCCATATCCGTCGACAACTATACCCCTGGGGCCTCTAAGTTTGCCATGACTGTAGGTAAACTGCTTTCTACCATCCATGTCAAAACAGAGAAGTGAATGCGTTGCATCCACACTGACGTACACTCGAGTTTTCGTGCTATTCAAGGCTAAGTAGTTGTAGTGATAGTATGGAGAGTCATACTGATGAGTACACTTTACATCTCCTCTCGTGTTAATCAGACTCCAGTGACTCTTGTCATTACCACAGTAACCGTTCACAAACATCTCCCCCTTCCCAGCAGCTACTATTCCATTGCAACTGTATTTGGTTGCTATCGTTCTGACTGGCCTGATTACGTCACCCACCACTGACAGAATACGGATTTTACTCTGATTAAACAACGACACCGCCACCTCCTGGTCACCTAGTACACAGATGTTGCATGGATTATCTGTCAATGTATGACTTGTGATGAACTGGTAGGAAGAGCTTAATAGGATGCATTGTTTATTGTTATTATCAGCAAGTATCACCCTGTCTCCAGGCAGGAATGTGACACTAGAATAACGCGGATTTTTACCAATAGGGATTTTAAGATCAATTGCATTTACTCTCTCGACCTGATGGCAATTTGTTTGCCTTCGCAAATATGTTAGCGGTAGGGTGTTGGAACTGGTTGTAGTGGCAACTTTTCCTAATTCAGACAAAGAGAGAGACAATATTGACTCTATCGGTGGTGCGAATTTCACCTCTAATGTCATTGTGCGGTTTGTTTCATACTTTTCTCCAACCAGATTGCAATACGAGTGTAACTGCGACCTCATCTTTTCCGCCATCATAAATTTTTGTAAGTTGCTCCCATATTTATCTACTGCTTCTAAAAGGTACTTAGAATTTCTCACAGCATGAATTAGTGACAAACACTCATGATTCTCTTCCAGTTTCCTGATAACTTCTTCCTTCAAAATTTTGTTTCCCTCTCTCGTCACTCTTTTCTCTAACTCGTCTAAAACTGAATCGATCTGATTTCTAACGTCTCTGATTTTGTAGGTCATTCTATTAATTTGGATTTCAATATTATTTACACATGCCTCGTTAATCTCCACAAACGTCTTTAAATGGATCTCGATATTCTTCATATCAGCAATTATTTCGTCCGTCTTACTTTTGCACTGCAGAGAAGGGAGTTCTTTCACGTCTATCACTTTGGAACATGTTTTATGACCCTGGAAGAAGCATGTAGTACAACAGGGAGCCTTGTGGTCTTCGCAGTAGTATTTTATATCTTCTCCATGATGTTCCGAACATGTAAAGCCTTCTGCAAGTTTCATCATAGTTTCTGGGTTACAAGCTAATTCCTCCACACTAAGAATGGTATGATCCTTTAACAGCTTCTGCTTCCTATGATATTTTAGACAATCTCCGCACATGGCCTCTTTGCATACTACACAGACCCCTTCGGCAGGAAAAGAATTGCCGTCGGCGTTACAAGCGTCACACAAACGATCTACTTTCGACTTCGTTGTTGAGGTTGATAGCACAACTGTGTCGGCTGGAAACAAAGACGCCCATTCACTTGTCGGTCTGCCCTTAATGGAGGGACTTGCAGAATTTCTACATACTGGACACCTAACATATCTCAGCTCCGTATGTTTGCCAGCCTCAGTCGTTATGTAAGACTGTAAACACCTCTCACAAAACGAATGAGTGCAAGGCAACTGTCTAGGTTTGCTGAACTGCTCCAAACAAAGTGGACAACAAGGCCAATCTTCCTGAGCTATTTTAGCAGCAGCCATCGTTAACAACAAACCATGATATGATCCTGCTATGAAGTATGTAAAGTTTCTCCTGTTCCAAGCTATGTAGGCGGCAAACGTACACATGATTCTTCCTGTTGATAACGGTGTTCCTGCTTCCCTGTGTGTACATAGCAAATGCTAAAATTTGATTCCTACACTCCTTAAACCGATAGAGAGATTAGGCCACTATCACACCCTAGCATTATGTACTCCTCCATATGTAGACATCCGTCGCACAAACGATCCATCTTCTTACAACCGCTGATACAAATATTGGCATTCTGTAACTTTCTTTGGATGATGAGTAGTACACGCATTTTAGATTGTTACAAAGACTGGCACTTTATCACTTCCCTGGATGGTGAGTAGTACACGAATTAAAACACGATGCAAAGGTTTCGATGTACAATCAACCATAATTTTAGATGTCATTTCCGAGGCTTTCCTTGAGCTTGCTGACATATTTTCAGTATGAGCGATATAGGGTTATAATAGCCTTAAATCTGTTTTATATACATGTGACCATGTCTCAAATCAATTTTAGATTTGTTTGAATGCTTACCTTTGAAACAAACGTCTCAGAATTAAAATACACTAAAAACATTCTCATTTACGAGTCATCATTTACGAGACATATTTTGACTTTTCTTGCCGTTATCACTGTCTATTTCGCGTATTTAGGCTTCTTTTGGTTCATTTAAATAAATAACAACTATCCGGATGTAAAGATACTCAACAGCCGCCATTTTTGTGAACAAATTGAGTGTAAAAAAGTGGAATTTGTGCGAGTATTATTAATTTATTCTTTCATGTGATGTTTGCACGGCAAAATAATACAAACGGTTTATGTACGTGTATGAAACCTAGTTTAGCCTGTCACGGCGTGTAGTTGAATATACACTTATACTGTGTTGAGAAAAAAACGCTTTGATATGCTTATCCTGCAAATGATAGATTCATCCCGCAAGAGATTTTTTTTATAAAGATCTTCTAAATTATTTATGGTGATTGGAAACACAATTTATATTTCAATCCTCAAAAAAAACGTTTAAAAACTGTTTAATAAACATATTAATTACATGTAAATAAATAAATATAAAGTTGCATAGTAATGCAAATAATATATCACACTATGATAAAACAAGTTTGGAAAGAAACTAAGTATCAATGATTGAAGTATATCTGCTTGCTTATATATA
>JAECUM010016184.1:0-18227 GCA_016617855.1 Megalonaias nervosa
AGTAAATATAATGGTAGATATTTATGGAAGATCTACTCGCGAAGATAAGGAGAAGGTCGATTTATCTAAATATGCAACTCTTGATCAGCTCAGAAATGAAATCGATGATTTATTAAATATCACAAGTGTGGATCAAAGTGAAGTCGTCGTTTTTCAGGACAAACAAGGACGATTAAAAACGAGTAACATACAACTACTAGATGTACTTGTACGAATTCCCAACGCGGTTGTTAATAATATCGTTACTTTCACTGATCAAGGTAAAATACAGGATTCGGGTAAATCGGTTAACGACTATGTTAAGAAAACTGGTGATGTATTTACCGGTGATATTATTATGTCAGGAAGAAAAATTACGTATCTTGGAGATCCAATCGCAAATACAGACGCAGCAACAAAAAAATACGTCGATGATCAAGAATCCAAGTACGTGTCAGTGCGCGGTGGTATAATGCGTGCATTTCTCAATATGAACAACAACGGTATTAATAATCTCAGAACACCAGAAACAGATTTTGACGCTGCAACGAAGAAATACGTCGACGATAAGGAAATTCCAATAACGACTTCGTTAACAACAATTAATGATGGAATTGCTACATTTAGAGCTGATTATATTAATCACGTGCAAACATTTCTAAATTTTCGTAGAAATGTAAACAGATCTATTAATGACTTTTTTTGGAAATCCACCAGTCGTTGACATAAAACTTACCGACATTAACATGAAAATCAACAATATTGTTAGTGGAATTCCTAATATCATTGAAAAAACGAATCTTATTAAAATTCCTCACAAGCAGATCTTCAACGTAGTATACACAGTAGCATCAGGATTAGGAGTATGGACACTGCAAGATAATAATCTCAAACACACCGCAGAAGTCACTGATGTATACAGACTGTCCGTATTTAGTAGTGCAAAATTCAGTATATTTACTACATTTCCATGGCGTTATTCAAACGATACTTTTTCTGGAGATGTATCCGTCATAATAAATAAAGATGCGGAAGAAACATTTCTGCTGGAATCATCTGATAAAAATTTAACCAGAGCACTATACTAGTGGTGCTTGGAATTTGTGTGTGAAATTCCTCAATTAGTTATCTAGATAAATATAATGAATCAAGAGTCATTTATCGATGTTCAACGTCACAGATACGCTCAAGTATGTGAGTGTCAAACCAAACTAAAAAATATCATCGACGATTACACGATAAAGGTAAAAAATATCGTCGTCGTATGGTTGTTATTGATATAATGGTATACTCGGTTTCTGCTGTTATTGCTGGAACTGGATTATTACTATCAACAATAACGATGACAGCACCTGCAGTTGTAACAATTATAGTTTCAACGGCAACAACATGTGCAGGTATTTTCAGTATTATCGCTAAGAAAATATCTACGTGTACAAATGATAAACTAAACGAATACATAATGAAATTGCACACAGCAACAACCGTCTACACTAAATTATGTTCGTATCTTTCAGCGTATCTCAGTGATGGTAAAATATCTGATGAGGAGTTCGTAACGATAATGAAAACCTACGATGAAGCATTCATAATCGCTAGTGACAATAACGGAAAGATGGAGAATTAAATAATAACGATAGCACTAATGTCATCGTTAGAATTACTTCAGCAGATTGTAGCTAATACAACGCCGTCAAAAACTACTATGATATCATTAAGTTCAACCAATCCTGAATTTAGCGTTAACTTTCCAACCGCAATTCCAGCAAAGGAAATAGCATTAGCGCAATTACGAGTTTATCATAGTTGGCCAAATATCAGGTCAAAACCATTTGGTGGACAACCAGCAAATAATTCACTGGTATTTGCGAATAAAAATAAACCGGATGGAAGTCCTGATTGGCAAGTTGTTGGAATTACAACGGGTAGTTATCAAATAGACGAGATTAATGATGAGTTCCAACGCAGAATTAAATCTATCACAGGGTAAGAATCTAAAATAGCGATCACTGCTTACGAACCAACACTATAAGCGGTGATTGAAATAAATTCTCCTGATTACCTCGTAGATATCTATCAAAGTTCGATTAGATCAGTGTTAGGATGGCCTGAAGTCGCACCTGTTTATAACGGCGTTTCAGAACCAAAAATAGAAGAATTTAAAACGAGTGAAGAAAAATTCATTAAAGATCCAGAATATCGAGGAAAATATCCATGGAATCGTATAATATTTGGAATTCCAAACGACGATACATATTACTTTACCGATTTTGATGGTAAAAGAATCCCCAAGATGATTAGATCAGTATTTAATGTTATCGTTACGCCAGAGGGGAGGCATCGAGATATTGTTGATGAAAAATTTTTTAAAATTTTTTTAGATACTCTTAAACCCGAATACGATAAAACGTTTAATGATTTAAGAAGTTTACTTATTTCATTATCTCAACATTATGATCATAATGTCAAGCAGCAAATAATCGAGTCAATAAAACATTTAAATGGGATCTTATTCGATTTATATATCGCCAATCGAAGTATTATAAACATTGCGACTATACTCGATGGAAATTATCTCATAAGTCCAGAATTGAAGCAATTATTTCTTAATCATTATAAAATAACAGAAAAAGATTTACAAACATTTGTTATACCAGATTTAAATAACGCTAAAATGAAGAAATCATTAAATGATCTTATTGAAGAATATTATCCGGGAGTAATTGAATCGTGGAGAAAAATAGCCCCACCACCGGTTATACTAAAACACAATAACGACCCTTTTGGTGCCGGACGTCATATATCGCCGGGCATTGTAAATATAACATCAGTTATTGCAGTCAATCTGGTATGCGATGTTATTGAAGGTAGCTATCAGATAGATCTTTCTAAGTCTAGCCAGGCTCAGCAAAGGTACATATTATTCAGTTTTAGTCCGTTGGCACCTCCCGGTTGGTTAATTGTATCAGAGCCAATTAACCCCGTGTACCTGCGAGTTCATAATCCGTTATAATCAAGGATACACTTTAAACTTACAGACCAAAACAATCGCATTCTGGACACAAGAAATGAAGAACTAAATATTAATCTGTATGTACGCTCATAGAGCGTTATCATAATGCGTTTTTATCATAACAAAATAAAATATCCGGATGTGTAGTGCTTGTCTATAATACTGTATTCTTTGTTTACATAAAATCCGCGCACAGTGCGTAATCGAAATCTATTATCTAGAAGGCTGTGGCTGCATATTGATTATTCCATAACGGCTGTGTATATGTGCCGATTACCGCGTAAAGTTATTTTAAGAACATCCGCTGTGACTAAATCAATATCCTTGGTTACGGCTTACGCATAGACTCAATGTTATACAGAATTATACATATTTTTTGGAAACTAGAAATATAAAATCCAATTTTACACAGAAAACTGTGGTTTTTGTTACTGTAGTTTTTAGGAAATAGGTTATTGGTAAACACATACTAACTTTTTCAGTATGTATTTATAACAAGGTCCGATAGCTCAATTGATAGCGCGTAGAAACTCTCATCCGGAGGGTCATGGTTCGAAACCCGAGAAAGACATATGTCTGCGGGAGGCGATTTTAGGCCAAGATTTATAATCTATTGGGGGCTCCAGCCCCCCCGTCTTCAGAGTACACCAATCCACTACGTCAACACGTGGTGGATTCACTTTTGTGAATCACCCATTGGTTGATCGTTATGGGTTGGTGTGCTGGCGTGAAGACGGCATTTCATCATCATCATCATCATATCATCATCATATCATCTCATCAAAAATATACAGCAGGGGGTGATATGAGGTCGTGACCTTGTGACTTCACTAAAGGGGTACCCCACACAAGGGCCATTCCAAAAGACACAATCGCAAAACTAAAAATAAACCTAATGAGATTCCAGGTCACAAAGACCAATCAGCCTTTGAGTTCTTAGAGTTTCGGTTACGGATATCTAGGAATTCTTGTAAGGCAATAAACAGAATCTGATTGGTCACTAAAATAAGACCTACACGTGTATAAACAACCCTCTGAGTTCCTAGAGTTTCGGTTACGGATATTTAGGAATTCTTTCTGGGGTAAACAAATAACACGTACAGACAACCCTCTGAGCCTCTAAAGTTTCGGTTACGGATATTTAGGGGTCTCTTGGGGGTAAATGTCTAAACAAAGATTCGGAACCTCATTAGGTTTATCTGATACAACTATGGAATGGTAGACCGAATATCACCCCGCGCTGTATATTTTTGTTTATTTTTATATTAAATATACACTTATTATATAATGAATTTTGAAAATATCAATGTCATTGTTTCTGCGATTAAAAATTACAACATAACGGTATCAATGTATCTGACAATCTTAATGCTGAAAAGATTCTATGTGATTTTGACTCATTACAACAACGAAAGAACGAGAACAGATTCACGCTATCCGCTGATTATAAATTTATGAAAATTATCCAGCAAGGAATGTTAAAGTCACTGGCAACTGTCACTGATGATCAGGTAAAATTGTTTGTGCCTCTCTCAAACGCTATTGACAAAATCAAGCTAGAATTATCTCATGAATACGAACAGAGAAAGATTATGAACTTTCGTATAAGACAATTAAGAGAGCATTGTGAAAATACGAGTGAAAATACGAGTGAAAATGACAGCGATAATGATGGACCATTGACTGTGATAATAGCTAAACAAAATCCTTGGGAAAATTAACATTCTGCTTAGTATAATGCAACCTACACATATTGATAAGTATGGATAATCAGGATAGCTTTTGACATTAACTCGTATAAGCGGACAACTACGATATTTATCATTATGCTTGACGGAGCGCTTAATTATTTGATAACATTAAAAATACGGTAGACTAAACGTATTGAAATCTAATTTTTTGTGCAAATCTTTTGGAAAAAGTAGATCTTGTAATCCCGTCTGCCACGTATTGTACCGATCGTGGTACTATGTCAAAGTATTTACTAGCAGAATTAATTGATTCAAAACTAATTTCTTCCCCAGTCTCTGTATTTACGGATTTAATAGCTCTCTTTCCGTATAATTTACACCTTCCTGTGTTTCCGGATTTACAATTTTGACTCTGTGTAGTAATTCGTAGATTTCCAAGTGAATTGTCAAGTTTATCACCGTTGATGTGATCAACCACATACCCATCTTTGATCGGTCCAAAATAACACTCGTAGGTAAATATGTGTGATAAATAATTTTTATTTCCTTTGGTATTAAACGCAAGATAACCAGTATTGGTAACACTACCGACTGGTTTTTTCAATCTGCAATTCCTGATGATGCCATTACGAGATGCTTCACAATTGGTAATGATTGGATGTGACACAAACTCATTTTGCTCCATTTATACATAATACTATTTGTCTAAATCATTATTTTTTGAAAATCTAGCCAGATAATCTTCTTCGGTTTTTATAGGAGAGTCAGCGTTATATTTTTTATCGTAATATCGTTTCAACTCTCTGTATTTTTTACCACCGCATTGCGCACACAGTTGAGTCTTTCCTCGCACTCCAGCACTACACACAATACACGGTTTTGGTCCTAGACTCCCATTTCTGACGCATTGCATATGATAACTACAGTATTCATTCACACATGTTCTGTTACACGGAGACGTATAACCGATTTTTAACCAGTTGCAGTGATTTGGTTGAATGATATACAAAAGATTAATGTTCAATTAAATATATATTTGCCTTAATTATAATATGGAAGAATTATCCGTGATTGAACCCTACGCAACCAGATTCGATCTTGACAGACTACCCGAGTATAAATTTAGTATTTCGATGCAAGATCTAGCTTTAACGAATGCGGATATAACTAAACGTATCCGTGAGGCCAAGAAGGAATTTCGTGACGATGGTGCAGTTCATGCATGGTCAACTTTCAGGATAGGACATATCGTTAATATGATGAACGACAAACGAGGAAAAGTAATTATTAATCACCTTGATAATCAAAAATATTTCCTTTTAATAAAGTTTATTGTAGAGACAGATGACGATATCTGGATTATTCGTGATAAGCGTGATCCAGTCCGTGTGCAGTTCGGGGGTAATATTGTTCTCTTAAATAACAGATCCAAACTTGGAATACTTACTGGTGTTGATAAACCTTACTATATACAAAGTTATCCAGCGACTGCAGTTGTCTATGGAATATATTCGCTGAATGATAAACCTAATGTTGCAGATCTCAAGCCGATGAAAATATCAAGAATAAACTGTGTAGCTGAACGAGTTACAGAACACTTTACAAACGCGATACGTGGTAATGGTTTAACTGATTTAAGACGTAAAAAAATAAATACATGGGCAGAGTCGGTTAAAGATACCGGAGCGTCTATCAGCGACGTTGCTGAGCTAGAGAAGAAATTGAGATTTCCAATAGCAGTGAAAACGTTAACCGGAGAGATTTTGTACAAACCGAAATATATAAAAAATGGAACTCCGATAGATATTATTGATCATAACGCGCACGCATGGACTGCTGCAGTAACAATATTTCCACGAGATAGAACGGTTAAATTTTATGACGGTGATATCTTTGATTTTATCAAGAATATTAGTAAAACCGATCCTGTTTCTGTTTGGTTATTTCAGAGTTCGGAATATAATCATTACGATCAATTTGTACGACCTAATGGTGATATTTATCGTACAAAATCTCTCCATGAGGAAATGGAACATCTTGCGCAACGCCTTTGGCGTGAATATACCTCTGATGATGTCATAGTTAGACAATTATTGAATAACTGTTTTACTGTTCCGTCAGTCGCTGCTCATTTCGCTCAGAAGAAAAATTCATGGAAAACGACACGATCGGAATTTCTTGAAGATGTCAAGAAAAGTTGTATAGAATATGGACACGGTGGATTATGGAACACCAAATACAACCATAGTGATATTATCTCGGTTGATATGGTAGCATTTTATCCTGGGAGTTTTCTTGGATATGGAGCATGTTCTAAATACTTTAAGAGATTCGGACATCCTACACATGACATGACCAGGATTGCAATAAACGGACCCTTACCAGATTTTGACTTAACAGGATTTGCTCACGTAGAATCATTCGAGTTTAGAGAAGATCTCCATGCGATTCCTTATATTTGGTTCGGAAAACATTTTTCAGAGCGATATTGGGTTCCGATAGTACTATTGCGATATATGCTTGATGCTGGATTTTTAATATCGTTGAGGGTAACTGAAGCGATTATATCGTATAGTTCACAGAAGCAAGTTTGGTTACCAGAACCGGACAGATTTAATATCGATGATACCAGGAAAGAATTCCCTGATATTGATGAAGATCATATCATTAAAATAAATAAATGCAGGAACGAGCATGATGAAAAATTTGCAAAAGATCTTGGTAGAAAGATAATCGGTAAGTTTACACAAGGAGGATCACATGATCATAAACGAGCGTGTACAAGATTGATTATGGACGATGCTGAACTCGATTTTATAATCGCTGATACAACGGAGAAGAATATATTTATAAACAGATGTAATGCTTATTTATCAGATGGAACAAAACTAGGTACCATTGTGAGCTATCTTGATGGCGAGTCACCGCAGTTTACTCATTTAAGATCTTCGATGCTAGCGTATGTTTCGATAAATCTATTATCGATGATAAACAGATTTCCTCGTTACGCTGTCAGAGTTGCTACGGATTCATTTTATGTACACAAAAAATATAAAGATTTATTAAAACTCGGTAATGGTGAATGGGGGACATGGAGGATAAAACAAGAAAATATACTTAGTTATTTTGAATCTGCCGATGTTGAAATTGCGGAGACATATTACAAAAATAATAATCAAATATCAAAATCATCTGCACCATCTGTGTATGATCCTGTATCTAGACATAAAACCGTTTATCTTAATGGGTGTGGAGGGTCAGGTAAAACAACTCGTGCGATTAGCTTGTTTATGAATAATACCTCAGATATAATTGTTTTGACACCTACACATAAACTTGCTAGAGAAATAAAGCAACGAGGAGTAAAATCATGTACATATCACAGTTTCTTTAGATGGTGCGGAAATACATGGACTCCATCGCGGATGGGTGAAAAATATATACCTAGGTATATTATATGGGACGAGATATGCACGGTGTCGTTAGAAACATTAAAAACATTTCTTGATTGGTTGTTATTGAAGAATACTGCTGTGATTATGTGTGGCGATAATGGTCAACCACCACCCTTTGTTGGACAGTCTCCACATGAATGGCTAAAGAATAATGTAGATTATTACGAAGAAATAAATGATGACCATAGAGCTACTGATGAACCGCTAAAAGAGCTTAAAAGATTAATCAGACTACAGCCAGATAAAATACAATGCGAGATATTGCGTAAAGTAATTGCAGAAACTTCTATGAATGAATTTTGGATTTTATGGAGACCTGCTGACTTGATAGTCGCAAGTAGAAAGATAGTTCGTGATGAACTGCAAAAGAAATTATTTACGTTACATAAAGAAAAGTTTCTGGATCTACATGTACCTTTGTGTTATCGCCCATCAGATACTCGACGACAGAATATTGAAGTTGAAATACCAGGTGGAGACGCTGAAAATGTCCGAGTACAAAATCTTGTCTTGAATGATATCGTGTTGGTTGCTGTTGATGTTGTTGAGAACGCGTTGAACATGGATAAACCGCCATGGACGTTAGGATACGCTATAACAATTCACTCGTCGCAGGGATTAACTATAACTGATATTAGAATCTGGATTGTAGATGATCGTATTGAATGGTCGAATTTAGTCTATCTCGCCGTATCTCGAGTCAGGAGAATATCGCAACTGCGTAGGGTTATTGTAGATTACGTAATAACTGAAGAAATCACTAACAATATCGATATCAATAAAAAATTAGTCAGCAATAAACAGTGTGACAAAAAAAAAAAGCGTGACTTTGATCTTGATGCTGAATTTATTATAACACTAAAACAACTACAAAATAATCATTGCGCAAGTTGCAACTGTAATATGTCATGGCAGTGTTTTAATCCAAGACAATTTACCGTAGACAGAATTAATAGTGATCTCGGTCATACACGTGATAATGTGATGCTGACCTGTCTTGAGTGTAATCGACGTCGAGGTTCTGGACGTTTACAAAATTGAGCTTGGTGGTAATTGCGTATCCTCAGGAATTACTTGTAATTGTTCACGTACAAATCCACGTTGAGGGGCTGTAGAATCTAGTCTGTATATTGGAGGTCTACCAGTGGATCTTACCACGCTAGAAATTTTATGTGTAGTCACGCTCCAGATAGGATCGGTTGCTCTTTTTTTTACCACCTTCAAGTTCGCCAGGTTCATATAAATATCTAACTGTAACATTACCTAATACTGGTTGAGGTTGTTGTCCGTTATAGCTACGGGGTATATATATATTTTTTGATCGCATTAGAAGGTTTCATGGAAGTTGCACGAGTAATTTCATTATTCAACGCAGCTATCACACTCGGTAATCTTGCAACCCATTCACGAGATCTATCCTTAAAGTCAGTAGATATTTCCTTTGCATATTGGTATCCAAATAACCGCTCAGCAAGTGTTCTATTAAATCGTTCAACGATTGCCTGATCACGATGGATTTCAGTATGTCCTCGTCTGATTTTAACGTTATGTTTCTTCATCAACGATGATACTATTCCAAGAAATTCTTTACCAGGATCAACTTGTAATAACCGTGGCCATCGTAGACCACCACGTTGATAAATGCGTTCAAACGCAGATGCAACTTCAGATGCTATCTTTGTTGATAATGGCTCCGCTTCTTTGTATCTACTCGCAACATCAACGACAGTTAACGCGTATCTATACGTGTATTGACGTCTACGTGTTTTAATGGTATCGTGTGGTAAAAACAGTATATCCGCTTGATGAACTTCATTAGGAACGCTAACATCAAAATGCGCGTACTGAATTCTTTTAGGTGGACTCAGGAAGATTTGCCATATTGCCTGTCGTGCTAACCATGATGCAGCAACATCACGTGAAACTTTTGCTGCTTCGGCGAGTTTACTATTCGCTGCTTTACCTCTCCAGAATCCTCTCGGGGAATAATAAACAGATTCCATTATGATAGTTATATAATTAATTACCAGCTCCTAGCACTAGTTTACCTTTCATAGCAGTTTTTACTAGAAAGCTAGCGAGAGATTCTCTGAGAGATTTATTAGGTATAGAATTTAACGCGTGAATCAATTTCACATCTGCAAGATGTCGTTGTTGCAAATCCTTACTTTTATACGCGACATCATGAACGTGACACGCTTGATCAATCTTATTTACTGGATACTCTCCTGGTTTTGGTTGATCTCGTTCGTCAAGTCGGATATCAAGTCGAGTTCCTGGACCACAATAATTATATCCGGGTAAATGTTTCTCACCGGGTATTTAGCCCATGGAGTTCCTGGTAATTTTCCTAACGAAGCAGCAATATCACCCCCACCTGTCTTTGTTGGAATAAATTTATATTTCTTGGTGCCACATTTCACACACTTACCTGTAAGTGCTCGTCTTTTATTTTTTGTTGTTATTGTCGTTAATTCAGTAGTAGGTGTAGATGCTCTGCATCGAACACAATATAGACTCATATTATTAATTATATGGATATAATTGACTTTTCTGCGACACGAAAACAAGAGCCAGTAAAGCACCATCCAGCGTTACCAAATTCTATCAGAATGATTATAATAGGTCCATCTGGAAGTGGAAAGACACAATTATTACTTAATCTAATAATGAGATGGCTGAAGTGGGATAAATTATATTTGATAGCGCCATCTGTAGATGATCAGCGATGTTACGAAGTACTTAAAGATTTTAATGAAAACGCAAAATTGTTGCATGAAGACAGTGAAGTCATAGACTTTATTACTGATATTGATGAAGCGCCATCCGTAGATGATCTGGATGGATTCATTAATAATTTAGTAGTGTATGATGATGTTATGCTGGACAAACAATCAAATCCAGCTAGAATATTTTCTCGAGGTAGACATAAAAACACGGATGTGATTTATGTTACTCAGAGATATACACAAATTCCAAAAGTGATCAGGGATAACTGTAACGTTTTAGTTGTATTTAATGGAGTTGATAATCATACGCTGCAAAATATTTATTATACTTGGTGTTCTGGGGACATGGACATGAACAAATTTAAAAATTTCTTTTCAAAAGCACAAGCTGCTCCCTTTGGTTTTGTAACAATAAATTTACATGATCCGAGGTCAAGATATCGTAACGGACTTGATACAATTTTTGGATAAAAACCATAGCAGCAGAGAGGGTGGACGACATACGCGTAGTGACCAGCACGTGAAAAAATCAGAAAAAATCTGGTCAATTAGAGAAGTTTTTACTGTTAAAGCAAAAACTTTTTTTTCAGCCTTCGTAGGAACCCTTAAATTTCAAAAATAAGGTCTCTACAAAGTTGTAGGGTCCACCCTCTCTGCTGCTCATACATAGGAACATTTCGATCATCGACAGCAACAAAATAAGTCACCAAAACAACCCTTGACGTCATAACAAGAAGATACACCAGACAATACGCCAGACAGACAAATACACCCATCAATTCCGTAGAAGAAGGAGCGAAAGCACTCACAATTAAAAAAAGACGAAAGCCACTACAAATACAAATTCAATCGGAAATCGAAAAAACAGTGTGCTACAACAATGAGGACGAATTACCAGCAACACTGACACCAAAAAATATATACAACAATACAATAACAGCAACAACCACCACAACACCAACAGCAGAGAAAGGAAACTTCAATGTAGTAAATACAACAACAGATACAGAAGAATTGGAAAGTGTCAGCGAAGAGAAAGAAATAACTATAACACCGATAACAGAAAAGCCAAACACCAACATAACACTAATAGCAACCCCAACACAAAAAGCGAGTGCCAACAACAATGGTGAGACAAACAACAACACAAACAGAAAATCAACACCTACAGGGCTAAAAAAGAACAGACAACAATACGGACAACACCATTCAAAAGGAAAGATATAACAACACAACATATATGCCGACTCCAATTATCACCACCTCAGCCACGGCAACTGCATCTGTCACACACCACCACCACCACAACACGACCATCCATGCACATTACACCAAACGAAATGAGAGACACTGAGAAAGCACTGCAAGGCAACATTACAAAACTGCAAGACATCAACCGAGAACAACACAACGAAGCAAATAATATTTACTACGAAATACCGGACTACGAAGAACATGCTACAACACCAAAAGGGCAACATCCAGTTAAAGGAATACCCAATATCAAACGAACGATCAAAGCAGATGAACGAATAACGTCAAGCAAAGCTATCAAGACAGATGGAAAACAACAACATGCCAACAAAAGCAACATAAGCAACACAGACAACAGGAACAACAATGGAAACACAAATAAACACCACACCACCACAAACCTAAACCAGACTGAAGAACACACTGGAGCCCAACAACAACAGATGAGAACAAAACCCCAATAATATGAATATCATCCACCACATTTGACATTATTCATCAGCAGCTATACAGAAAAATTCCTGCGAATTAACATCAAAACCCTTGCAACTGCATTAATGCAACATCACAGAAGTATATTCAAAATCGTAAAACCACGGGGCAACTATATCGTCATTTGGTGCAACACCATTAACCAGGTAGCCAAATATCTGGAAATTACACAAATAGCTGGAATCAATGTCACCGTCAAACGACATCGAGCGACTCATACACCATATTACAGTAATAAACCAACAACCACCCAAAGAAGCAAAACTCAGAGGAGGGACACAAGCACAACACGAGAGAAAGGCAACAGAAACACAGACTTCAAAGCAATATTAAAACTAGCACACACACATCTGAGATAAACCACTACAAAGATAGAAAAAGACATAAAATACAACAACGATACACTCAAACGTGTTACAAAATTGCGAAATGCACAAGGAAAAGAGACGCCTACTGTCTTGGTCGAATTCATTGCCCCTCCACCCACGACCATTAAACTGGGACCCCATGGAAAGACGCAACCCATACACAAATACATCAACAAACCCCGATACTGTAACAACTGCCAACGCTGGGGACATTTCACTAAACGATGCCGGAATCACTCAAGATGCTACATATGTGGATGACAACATACAGGAACTTGCAATAAGAAAACACACAAATGCGCTAACTGCAAAGGGCCACATCCGCCATATTCACCGGAATGCCCACATACTATATTTGAGAAAAGAACTATACAACTCATGGAAAGCAAACAAATCCCCTACAAGCAAGCAAAAAAGGAACAACAAGAACTCTTCTCAAACCAAAACGCAATCACAACTCGACCACATCGAACCACCACAACTTCTCAAGGGATACCTAAAACAACAACAACAACAAATCGAACAGAACCACACGCTACAACTATCCAAAAGAGGACTATAACTACTCCACACCCACCACAGACAACTATGACAAGACAACACGACAACGTAAGTATGACTTCGGAACACACTATACAGCAACACACTATAGCTAAGGATACGAACACAACACCTACTCACTATCTGGATCCAAAACTCTTAACCTTACAATGCAGGAAATAATCCAAGGCATTAAAAGGAAATCATATAACAACCAGATCAAAAGAGAAGATGCCTACTACCTGCTCTATAAAATAATGGAAAAAATACTTACAAAGGACAACTGAATCAATCCACGGGCCAATACATTTATAGGTAAACTGGAATGTAACCCCATTATGGATAGCAACCCTACAGCAGGAAGCTCATCAAATTACTACCAAAAACATCAACATCAACACACATTTACTATGGATAACAACCCGACTACAAAACGTGAAAACCCTAACTCAACATTTACCATTTGGCAATGGAGCTGCAGAGGACTAATAGCAAACCACGGAGAACTAACAGCAGCAATCAATATAGCCACACACAAACCAGATATAATATGCCTCCAAGAAACACTTCTAACTACAACACAAACGAAATTACCCAGGATCAAAGATTATGATACCAACTACCACAAACACAGGGACAATGGGAGCAGATGAGGAGGACTCGCATTCTACATACATAACACAATTGCAGATGTAGCCGAGCTCGACACCAGAGTGGATCTTGCAGACAACCAATTTGAACACCAAGGAATCTCAATCAAAATTGGATCCAAAACAATAACAATCTACAACATATATGACCCTCCTGCCCACACTACAAATCCCATCAACAGCTTCCTACAAATTTTCCAAAACAGAAGCAAGAACTGTATCATATGTGGAGATTGTAACGCACACAACACAGAATGGGGAGGACACCATTCTGACACCAGAGGCAGAAGGGTGGAAAAATACGCCAGAGAAAACCAATGTATAATCCTAAACACAGGAACACCTACCAGAATAGACCCCACATCCGGGAACTTAACAACATTGGACCTAACACTATCCACAACATCTATAGCACAGATCGCGGACTGGGAAGTACTCCAACAAAGTACATTGGGAAGCGATCACTTTCCGATAAGTACTACCATTTATCTACAAAACCCAAAGGAACAACAACGGAATACACAAAAATGGAAAATAGAAAAAGCGGACTGGAACTTACTCCAAGCAATCTTGAGCAAAGTACATATAGAGGACCTACACAGCAACGATACCAACCTCTATTACAACAACATTATCCAAGTACTGAATGAAGCTGCACAAGAATCTATATCCAAAACAAGGGGGAAGATAAATACAAACAACGTACCATGGTGGACAGACATATGCAGAAACGCTATTAAAGAAAAAAAGAAGGCTATATACCGCTTCAAACATACCAAACTAGCTACAGACTTCATTACATATAAGCAACAAGAAGCCAATGTGAGAATAGTCATAAAAGAAGCCAAACAAAACTCATGGAAATCCTACTGCTCCACACTCACACATCGCACCAAATCTAAAGAAGTATGGACAAAAATCAAAGCCATAAGAGGAAAAGCCCCGAAAACAATACCTAAAATATCTGGAGCGCAAACTACCCTAGAAAGAGCAGAACAATTTGCACAACACTTCGCTCATTCTAGCAGTAACAACAATCTCACACAGATATTTATGGCACAGAGACAAACAATAGAGAATGAATTCCCACACATATTCAAAGACCAAAACACGACACAAGAAAGCAGCAGCTCACCTTTAAACGACTACTTCACACTACAAGAATGGAGGAAAGCATTACACCACAAGAAACCCACAGCACCAGGAGAGGACAACCTTGGATACGCCATCTACAAACACCTACCAATAAACATGCAAATAATTACAATAGACATGATAAACCTTATATGGGAAACAGGAAAAATACCAACACCATGGAAACAAGCAATAGTTATAGCAGAACCAAAACCAGGAAAAGACCCTAAAAAGGTAACCTCTTACAGACCTGTCTCCCTCACAAACACTATTTGCAAAATTATGGAAACCATGGTAAACAACAGGATAAAACACCACATGGATTCAAACCAACTACTTTCAGAAAATCAAAGTGGATTTAGAAACCGACGCTCCACCATTGACCAGCTTATAAGACTAGAAGCGGACATCAAATTAGCCTTTAATGCAAAACGAAGAAGTCACAGACACCTTATAGCAATCTTCCTCGACCTTGAAAAAGCTTTCGATCTCGTATGGACGAAAGGACTCATCTCCAAACTTAATCAATATGGAATCAATGGAAGGATGCACCGCTGGATAGCAAATTTTCTAACAGGAAGACAAATTAAAACTAGACAAAGGAGACAAAACCTCCAACATCTATACATTGGACAACGGAACACCCCAAGGAAGCGTAATAAGCCCTACACTTTTCAACATAATGGTTAACAACCTCGGCGACTACATCGACAACTCAATCAGTTTATCCCAGTTTGCCGACGATAGCGGAATTTAGAAAGCAGGAGATCCCAACAACCAAACATACATCAATCTACTTCAAAAGAACCTCGACTCAATCTCACTATGGGCAGACAACTGGGGCTTCAAACTTTCCAGTGACAAAACGGTTGGAATGCTTTTTTCCCCGTACATCAAACAAAAGCCCAAATACCCAACCTTTTACCTACAAGGAACACCGGTCAAATTCGTCACGCAGACATACTTCTTAGGAATGCTACTAGACGAAAACCTCAGCTGGAAACAACACATAGCGGAACTAACCAAAAAATGCCAACAAGACATCAACCTACTAAAACACCTAAAGGGAACAACATGGGGAGCTGACCAGCATACACTACTTATGCTATATAAGGCGCTAATCAGAGCCAAATTGGATTATGGTTGCCAAATACATGCATCTGCAAATGATTCCCTTCTCCAAAAATTAGACGGCATACAATACAAAGCACTTAGAATATGCACAGGAACACTACCAAATACAGCGAACGACGAACTACAGATACTAACAGGTGAACTAACCTTGAACATAAGACAAGAAGAACATATCTTACGATATGCTATTAGAAACTCCATACACTCGGATAGTAACCCAACTAAAATGGCTATTAGAAACTGCGCGAGGCCGTTCAGCAAAAAACTAGTACCCCCCAACCCACGCTAGAGAAGAAATGCAAATACCAGAAATCCAGACTGAACAATACAAAATCTGTGACCTCACACCCCGGAAAAGCAATTCACCCAGAATAAACCTTACAGCACTGACACTAGGACATAAACAGCACAACCCTTGGAAAATCCTAACCGGAATCCACAAAATCTTAGAGGAAAATTATTCTGAATATACAAAAATCTACACAGATGGGTCCAAATCCCAAGAACTAAATAGAACAGCGGCAGCCATTGTCGTGCCCGAGCAACAAACCGAGCAACAAACACAAATTGGAGCCAGACTACCAGACGGATGTTCCATCTATACGGCAGAATTCTGGGCGATAAAAGAGGCTCTACTATGGATAAAAACCCAAACACATAAGAATCACGTCATCATAACGGACTCACTAAGCGTTCTGAAATCAATAGAAACCGGTTCATCAAAAAGCAGGGATAATATGCTGCAAGAAACAATGCTAATTTCACGAGAACTGGAAACAAACCAGTTCAATGTGGAATTTTTATGGGTACTATCTCACATTAACCTATTTGGAAATGATAAAGCTGACCTCGCAGCAAAACACAGTCTACATAACAACGATGTCCAACCCATTGCTTACTGCGTCCAGGAATTATACAGCCAGGTAAGACAGCAAATAAACCAGAAATGGCAACAATATTGGGATACCACCAACAAAGGTAGACACCTGTATCAATTACAAAAAGAAGCAACCCGAAAGCATCAAGACACCAAAAGGATTACAAAACAACGAACTACAAATCATCAACAGGATAAGAACAGGAAAAACACTGCTGAAAAGCATCTATGGAAAATTCTTCAAGGACCAAAAGAACAATAACACCAACTGTCCACACTGCCCAACACCGGAAACACTCGACCACGTCTTTAACACCTGCAGCAGATACCATCTACAAAGAAACAACCTCAGGGAATACCAAAAACGAATCGGATCGCCGACAACATACCCAGAAATACTAGACAAGACCAAGAACAATAACCTGGAGATCACCTCCAAAAGTATGCTACTGTTCCTAAAGGAAATTGACAAATTCGGAAAAATATGAATAACGCGTAACACAAAATACACACAAAAACTGGACTATGGCACAGGGCCAGCCGTATGACAAGTCCATAAAAACATAACAACATACAAACACACCATACCACATCAAAACAATAAAAATGCTACAACTACGACTAAAGCAACTACTAGCCAGAAGGCAAGTCCACAAAACCTCGGCCAATACCAATATACGAGTAATACAAAATACACACAAAAACTGGACTATGGCGCAGGGCCAGCCGTATGGCAAGTCCACAAAATGTGACAACATGCAAACACAACATATCACACCAATGCCATAGTAAAGCGGCAACTAGGACTAAAGCAATTGCTAGCCGTACGACGAGTCCACAAAACCCTGAACTAAAGCGACTGCTAGCCAAAGGGCACGTCCACAAAACATAGCACAAAACTAAAGGTAAGA